>JAHDVE020001487.1:0-42133 GCA_022606495.2 Halesus radiatus
GCTGTTGTATTATATATTTTTTAACTTGTTTACATAGATCACAATATGCAAGTATAATGTATGTTGTTATTATTGTGCTGCTATATTTATGAATATTTTATTATTTGCTGTTGTATTATATTTTTTTAACTTGTTTACATAGATCACAATATGCAAGTATAATGTATGTTGTTATTATTGTGCTGCTATTTTTATGAATATTTTATTATTTGCTGTTGTATTTTATAATATTGTTGAACTAAGCTCCTGATGATAAGCTACTTCTAATAACTTAGCTTGTATTGTATTCCTATTGGGTTGAAATAATATTGTACAATTAAAAATATAAAAATTCCACGTTAGCCGAACGACAAATGCTGGTGAATTATTATTATTGAATTATTTAATAAAAATTAAATTCTGGAGGATTCCTACATATTCTTTAATACATTCATTAATATTAATTTCACATACCTACGAGAGCTACTCGGATTACAAACCTCGCGTGTACCTAGATTGCATTAAGTTACTAATAGATACGCAGGTGTGGCGAATCTATTTAAATGCACGGAAGATAAGTACACGAAGGCTATTCTATCATATCTTTTCAATCAGTATTAATTTAACCCCAAGTATACTTATGTTTCATAAGTACGTATATCTCTTATTTTTACTTCCTTCGTGAACTCTTATTCTTTATATACTTTCTAATGTCATTGTACGATCTAATGCCATATTAATAGGTATTTTTTTCAATTATTTCTATTCTGTAATATGCAATTATTGTTTATGGTATATTTATACAATTGATATTAAATAAATAAATAACTTTCCGAAGAAAATTGCAAGCTTAAATTTAAATGAGATCTTCGACGTATTTCGTTTAGACCTTGCGTACTGTCTCGAGTTTTATTGTATAACACAATTTTTAATTTGATTATTATCACGTTATTATTTGGTTATTTTACCAATTATAAATATTTACGTTGCAGGCGAATTCTATAGCAAATAATTTATATTGTATATATCTGTGTTCTTTCCTAAATAAAGTAAATATTTTATATTGTATATATCTGTATTCTTTCCTAAATAAAGAACAACAAAAATCATGAGATCATGAAGGCACGAGGCATCAAAATGTAAAAATTTCGAACATTAACCATCCGAAAAACGGAAATGGGAAGACATAAATTTGCATTAACTCAAAAGTTACTAAATGAATACAAGTACCTGTATCATTTGTATCTATTTCATAAATAATAAAGTCATACGTAAAAAACACCCCGAAAAATAGTGTACGGTTTTGAACAAACTAAAGTTCAATAATTAAAAAATGTTGTCCCTTCCAATACTCTTTATAATAATCTGGTTGTGTGGGGCACAAGGTATAAAGTGGCCGCGCGCGTCTTGTGCTCTGGTAGCGGCGCACATTGGTGCCACCATTATATGAGGGTTGGCACTAAATAGATATGTGAAATGACAGAGACAATTAAGTATTGTTGTTACTTCCTGACGTCATATACCTTCAAATCGTATCCACCACCACCCAACTCGGTCACGAATGTTATATTTCCTCACCACCTCAGTAAAGAATCGCTTCAGGATCAGTCAAAACGTGTGTAGAAACGAGTAACATTTTCAACGTAATAATTCGACCGCTTGGTATAACAAGGTTCCATCTGACACGGACCTATTCTGAGATAACGGGCTTCAAATATTGAAATTACTGTATTTCAATGAGTATTCAACTTTATTTTGTTTTGAGTATGCAAATGCGGTTAGTTGTAGGTTCTTAACTGATTTCATTTGCAGGAAAACCGAACAGAAAACAGTCGACAAATGTGTCAAAATCGCTGTTTGATGATTTATAAGGTGTTCCAGAATCTCTATAATCCTCGTATTCAATCATTTTAATAAAGAATCACGCTTTAATCATCTAATTTACACTTCTAATTGCAACAGGCGGAAACCTAACAGTTCGTCAGATGGAACGCTCTGTATGGATTAATGTGAAGTTAGTTACAAAATAACGTTTTAAGTTGGAGTAACAAGGTTCCATCTACACTTGGAACCTTGTTTCACAAATTATAGTAAATTACTGGTGCAATTGGAACTTTTAACACTTTCTAATTCCGTTAATATTCACTAGATTTTGTTGGTGTCTTTAGACGAAATGAAGAATAGTGCAGTTGAAACCGTTTCCAAACAATAACTCATATCACCCCAAATCGTCAATTGGAACCTTGTTATTCCAAGCAGTCGAATTTTTTACATCGCGCACTGATAAGTGTTTTTCAATATGGATCCATTACTAAATATTTTAAGTTATTTTATTTTTTTTGCTGTATTTTACATCTATATGATCATATCATAAAATTACAATGTGTTAAATACTTTAGGTAATGGTTTACTATTACCATTAATTATAGCAAAATTTAATTTAGCTATTTGAACTATTGAAGTATCAAATTATTTTTAATGTGCTCTTATATGCTCATTGTAATCAGGTAACTTTGAAATCCCAAAATTTAAAACTAGCGCTTCTAAACTCCATTACGCCTATCAAGGTATATATATTTTTTTAATTCCCTCCCGTATAAAATCAAAACAGAAAAAAATATAATTATTTCAAATCACAAATCAAACAATTATTAGATAACTCCAACAGAAAATTATAAGTTTTTAGTTCTTCTTAAATTTTTATAAAACTCGTAATTGTAAATAATAAATGTAAATAAAAAAATAAAAAATAAAAATAAAAAAGGAAACATATCCTCTAGAAATATTCCATCACGAATATGAATGTACTATGTTTATATCTTGTATGCGCCTTATTGTTGCATTTCTAGTATCATGTACTTTTAGTCTTCTATTTTGTAGTAACATCGTGTACAACTACACAAACTTTAACTATATTATTTCTATACTTATCATTACTGTCGCTAGTCCCCAACTCAGCGAGAAAACTTTCTCTATTGAGTTGGCACTTTTTGTTAAATAAATTTTTACTTTTTTTGTAATTAGCTATTAAGATATATACATTATCTGTACTATTAAATATTTTTAATGTATTTGTATTAAATGAAAAAATATGTCCGTTCTTTAAATGGCTTCAGGTAATATAATTTAACGTAAAATGTTTTATGGTTTATTAAATTGTGTGACATGTTCAGGTTCGAAGGACTTGTTTATAAGACGAATGGAGTTATTTGACTAATTTATGAAATCAGGATGCTAAAAATTAGAAAAAATATTATTCTTTTGGAAAAATTGCCCTAAAGTAGGGTCAAATGAAGTATATCACAATATTAAACAATTTAATTTTGTTTGAAAGAAAAATGGAGGAATGCTGCACTAACTGAAGCTAAATTTCGGATGAAGAATAAGAAACGCCTGGTGACTTAAATCTATTGGTTTCGCAATGCACAAGATTTCCCCTGCAAAACAGCGCGTTCGCGGTCACACGGAAATATCATTTGAAGATGATCCTGACCAAAATAACACTTAATAACGGAAAAACTTTGGAAAAATTCATCATCATTTTGGGTATGCAACTGAAATAAATTTGAGAGTCATCCGGTTGCATCAAAATTATTAGACTTTATCATTCGTTCACCCAGGTGCGATCTAAGCGCCAATATAAAGTAATGAGAGCTAAAGATCCTGACAGGTTTCCACCTTACAAAATATTACTTGTTATCCAACAAGGAAAAATAACGGTAACTCCTATATTTGCAGAAATTCCAACTCCGTTAAATCACACTGCTAAAAGAGAACTATCCTAGAAAATATTTTAAATGACAATTGTAATGAGGATATTTTTAATGTAGTATTGGTTAGGTCCTCATAGAGGATAAAGAGATATGCTGTGTTCCATTTTTTTACTATCGGACCAAGTGTCTCCTATTTTGTAAACAATACTACTGTACGCTCACACTTACACGAAAGTGTCCATCCCTTTCCATACCTACACACCAAGCGCGTAAATTGCATTGGCACTAACACTGAAACAAATCCTGTGCGTACACATTCCGATGGGATATGAATGCAGCCATACATTTAAACGAAATGCGATAGATATTGCGCGATGAAGCATCGACATTGATTAGTAATAATCGATTCTTTAATTCAAGAATAACTTTTATAATTTTTTTTTTCGCAGAACAGAAAAAATCAGTGTGATCTAGACTCCGGACTTGTTTAGGGTGTCCTTGTTCGTAATAACCCGTATCGATTATTGCATACCTATAATTATGTATGTAAATTTTTCTTCCTGTAGTTTTTAGTTTTGTTAAATAATTCACAATAACGCATGTGGTGTGCATTTTTTTTTTTTTTTAAATCCATATATGAGATTTTTTAAATTGCTTATTTATTTATTCGTTTACAATAATAACATAATCATTTGGTACTCTACCCATGTTGGGGACTTTATTTTGTATTTTCACATGACACTTAATTAATAAATTTCCTACAAATGAACAAAACAATAAATTTACAAATATATATATATGAGAGGTGAGTAAACGTTATAAATTTTATTAAAAGAAAAATAACTAATGTCGATACTGCGAAAAAAAAACGGTTTAAAATTTTAAAATATAACCTGGCTAACTGCTTGCGGTTATGAATTTGACAATTCAAAACTCTTAGAAGACAAAAAGACATCAAAATTTAAATAGGCGGTGCCAGATAAAAGTTGACGAATGTCTTAAGTTCACTGCAAAATCGGTTATAAATAGAGAACTTTAAATCCGTGTAGGAAAACACTAATATGGAAGGAGGGGAACTAATAACTCAGTTATCAATAAATCTGTGGTCGGAAAGTAACATTTAAAAAAATCTCCGGGACTTTTGCCTCAACCCTCCACTGCTATTCTCAAAAAAACTTAAAACAAAAATACGGAAGACCAAATTCAAAACATGCTTATCCCATGTACGCATCACAAAAGAGCGAATCAAGGAATCTCTGGTGAGGCTCAGGTTCAAAGCAAATTCTACACCATACCTATAAACAAAATAATATATTTGTAGTCTTGCAATGGGTGGGATAGCCATGACATGGCGTATTAAATGATTTTGTTGCCGATAAGAATATGTGGACATCGAAACCAAAATAGTCGGTTTAAAAAAAACCTTAGGTAAATCAAATTTAATAATTTTATTATTAAGTTCTAAATAAAAATAAAATAAATAAAACCATTTCAAGCAACGTTTCAATTCTGAATGGTGGTCTTTCATCGGGGTGATACTGACAGTATCTTCCATTGTGGGATGTGCCGCAAATTGATAAAATGCACATTACTTGAATTAAGTTTATTTGCGCACACCACGAATTGAAGCCATGTATTAAATTAAATAACAACAGTAACAACAAAGTTTCACTCAACAGGACAGTATTTTGAATAAAAATAGGACAAACAAAACGCTTCAACTACAGAAAAGCAACTAAGAGCGGGTTTTTGGCCAATTAAAAAAGATGCCTAATAAAGGCCGTCAGTCAAGTGTTCCTAACAGCATATATTTTTATATTGTATTATCTGAGGTTACGTCTGACCCTGTTAACCAGTTACAGGCATCTTTCCTAAAACACAATTAAATCGTTTTCCAAAGGAACGAATTCGATTTGAACATTTCCCGGATATATTCCTTAGTTATATGTAGGGCTAATGATGATAATTATGTTGATTGTTTAACGTTTGCTGTTAACAAACTTAATAAAACATTGCTCAGCGTTTATTTTTGTACATATATGGATTGTGCAATATTGTGTTTAATTATTTTTTTCAAGTGCGTAAAATATCATTAATATTTATTAAACCATTTTTCTTCAATTTTTTATACTAGTACCGGTACCAAATAAAATTATCCCATTTTAATTCCTGTAAATCCACCCTGTGAAATAACGGCAACTTTCATGGTATTGAAACCACTGTGCGGCGGAGGAGGGCAGCTGTACGGGCGTATGGCGCTATGGGCTGTGGCAGTGTGGCAGTGTGGCAGTACTGTACTGTGGCAGCCCGAAGACAGGAGAGCAGAGATGTCAGTTATAAATAACATGGATATTATCATCCCCCTTGCCCCACCATTTTCGTTTTGTTTTATGGTCCTGAAAAAAGCTTTCACGTATTTTTCTTTCTGCCGTTCCGCCTTTCCGCTTTGGGATAATATTCTCACAATGGCGAGGATTCCCAAAACATACTGTCGATTTATCTTCAACAATTTCGGGTACAATAATCATTTTCAAGATGCTTTTTACTTTTTATTAAAATGTTTATTTTGTTACGCACATTTTTCTTCAATGGGTACTTAACTATCAGTTCGGAATAGAGTTTCTAGAAAACATTTTGTGTGAAAAGAGATTTAAAAGTATGAGTTTGCCAACCCAACATATTTTTACAAAGATCATATTTCCTTCCTTTGGAAATAAATTTATCGCTTGCATGAATTTCTAAAGTTAAAGGGGAATCGTAATTTACTTTGTTTATATTTCTGTTATTAGCAATAACTCTAAAGAATTTTGTAATTTAAGTTTACAAAAATTTATACAAAATTGCAAGCCGAAATTATAAATACCCTAATTTCATCGCGAAGTTATTTTTCTCGCCTTCTCAGATCTTCTGGCACTGCAGTAGTGCTGATTTCCGCAGGAACTGCATTTGTTTGTTTGTTTTTGTAGCTTTATTTAGATGTAAGCAAATTTTCATACATCTAGTAATAAAAAACATATAAGATACATAAAAAAATAAATAGAGTCATAAAATTATAACAGAAAGAATACAGTTAATAAAAAAAAGAAATACAGCTACCCCAGTTCAAAAAAAAAATAGGGTTTAAGAAATACAGTTAGTACAAATAGAAATACAAGTCATTAATTTTTCTTTATGTATATAGCACATGTTTTACGGAAAGTGCCAAGACTTGAGGCTTCCTTTATGGAATTTGGTAGGTTATTATAAAGTTTTTGCCCTTTATAAAACAGCTTGGAGTTCATTTGTTCTTCAACGCATTTGAATTTGATCGACCTTTTCATATTTTTCACACTTCACTAAGGTAAACATTCGCTTAGACTCTTGATTTGGCTTAGTTCGAGCTTCGATCTTTAAAATACTCGTATTGCTCAAACTTTGAGAAATTTACACTTTTAGTATATGTCTGCATTATTTTTTTTATGTAACTTATCGCTTAAAGTTGAGAAATATTGCACCCGAATAAACTTCATGGACTACTTTGTATTCTCAATTTTTTTCGCATTTTCTATGATGTAAATTACATTAATAACCACTTAAAAAATTCTTATATCATCCTAATTCTAATGTAGTTATATTTTTAATCGATGGAATCGCTTACGCTGTAGTCCCCAAATGTCAAATGAATTTAAGTGTTGGAATTAAAATGTTAATTTTATAGTTTAAGCCGCGTTCTAGCTTCATCTATTCTATGCGATAGTATACCCGATAGAAATAGAAGGCCAGTATTGAATCGATTTCAACTTTCGTTTGATTCTATATTATATACCGGCGATAGAAGCGTGTGAACGGCAGTTACTACAGTCGATGAAATATTTTTTTTTATTTCCAGAACTTCAATTTCATTTCAACTTTATTATTAAAATTATTTTCATTAAAAATAATATATAAAAATTTTTTAATGGAGTACTCCAAATTACATATGAAATCAATAAATATGTAGTTAAAATTAAGAATATTCATACGACATTTTGCTAACAGATTTTCTGCGTCTCTTTGAGTTCCGCGAGTATAAATTATTTGAAATATAATAGAAATAGAGTATACTCGTATGCGTAATCAAAGAAAGATTCGTTCTGATTTGATGAAATGGATCGCAGAGCAAGGAAGGCGGGAACCCGGCTTTACTTTTAGGATATTTTTTTAAAAACATTTATTGCATACGATTCAATTGTGATTACGTAGGTACGTACCTACATGAACTCTCCATATATTGAACTGAAGTAGGTAACTAACTATATGTCAAGAACAATATGAAAGTATGAAATTAAGTTTAAGCTCCCTTTTAAATTATGATACCTTCACTTTGCAAAAGATCAGTTTGTTTAAGCTTGTCCAAAGACAAAGGGTTTCAATTAATTTCACATTCACATTTCCCAGTAAATGATAATATTTCAAGTAGCAATGAACGTCATACAAAACTAGATCCCCAAATTTCTCGCAGAAAGACTCCGGACTAGACGGATGATACCAAAATTTTACACAGTAAAATATATCCTGAAATACTGCCAACTCGTTTAAGTCCAAATAGTCGAGTCTAAAGCTCCCCTTGATCCACACGAAACGGTTAACATTTGTACCTAAATAATTCGAACTAACAGAATGTGCGATTTTGCCTTAATCTGGAAACAAAACAAGGGTCCGGACTAAACACGCCGTTGTCACAGTTGTTTGTCGCAGCTGTGAACTTTACACAGTTCATACTCGCCGACATTTGCATATGCCAAAACGAACAACTGTTTGCCGAAACCACGGATTCATTTGGAAGAAAAATAATAGGCTCCAAAGAAAAACACAAACTCCATTGCTACTCGAGATCTAAAGTTTCTTCCGCGAACAGTGCTCGTGTGACAAATATTTTAACGAGATCCCGAGTTTTAACAAAATATTGTTTCTTGGGAGGTTTTATCTTTGTCGACGGATTTAACTTCAGAAAGAGTTATGCGCTGAAACTGTTTTTTTTTAATATGGGGGTTTTAAATTAATTATCATTGAATAATCATAATTATGAAACTTGACGAAGTTTCTTTACAAAAAATTTTTAAAGGAAAAAAAAATACTTCTAAAATCAGTGACTTAAATCATCTATCTCTCACATCCCAGTGGGCCACTGAAAGACTTTCAGTTCGCAGAGGGTCGTTTAATTTAATAAAGGAGTAATTGGGTTGTATACATTCTTCACTTTTCATTATTCTTCAATAAAGAAATTTTAAATGATGCCTTAGCTTTTATTTGAGTACTAATGCAAAACGCCATGAATATTATATATATCCGAATATATCCGTGAATATTCTAACTAATATTATTTTCTTCAAAACTTGCATGAAATAATGACTTTGCGTGTTTCGAATCTGGTTAAAATAAAACCATAAATCCTGACATTGGAATAATAATCCGTAAAAACGTAATATGTAAACACAGCGGACATGAGTCCGATTACTTCTCAATAGTTAACTTGAACGACAAGCTGATGTAGTATCCGCCAACATGACTATTAACCATCGTTCATTTTGCTCTCGCCAACATTCTGCTGAATTGATTTACAAACTACTGCCAGGGAAACACTTGTTTTAGATAAGAAGGTGTTTTTATTAAACGAATGGTGTACTTTGTGTGGGATATTACTATTGTACTAAATTTTTAATAATTTATTTAACTCTGCAGGCGGCCAAAAGACGAAGTAAAAATTCTTGTTTTTAAGATGTTAAGCGATACAAAGAGAAAACCTACAAAAAAATTATGGAGGATATTAAGGGACGTACCTGACAGACTAGCGATTTTCAGAATTTTTTTGAGAAAAAAATGTTTTTGAAATTTTGGTCCCCAATGAACTTTTTTTAAATTCGTTTTGATTAAAATATAAATAAAAAAAATGACACTTGACGTTGGTCATTCAACCGAGTAATCGCCAGTCCCCTCGCTCCGTTCCTAACTGTCCAATTTCTACTGATTTTTCAAATATTTTTAGGTAAAAAATGACACCTGAAACCAATGTGCCATCTATATTTTTTTCTCCAAATAAGGTCAGCTATCAACGATTTCGTAAGTCAAGTATGTCTCTTATTTTCTGTAAATTACGACATTTTTTTAAAACTTTTAACATAAAAAGTGCACATTTTTAACAAAAAGTAAAACGTTTATCTATATAATATTTTAATTGAAGTCTGGGAATAGAGTACTAGCTCTCGCGGAGAGGTCTGGCCTTCCCGGCTTTTAGAACACGTTGTGGCTACTGAGCTATCCGCAAAATACTAAACTGTATGCAGCTATTCGGACCACAACTATAGGAATTTCTACACCGAAATCGAATTTCTAGGATTTCGATCTGCGCCGGAATTCATTCAACTTCCAGTTGGTATTTATCCCTCCACAAACATCATCAATGCGTACCTTCTTGAATTAAATTAATCAAACAAAACTAATATTTGATTTGGGTGTTTGCATCGAATGCAATTATTTGCATTATATTCAACGAAACATCTTTTCTAATTCATGGATTTCGATGTTATGATATCATCGTTGTGCCAATAATGTAATATTATTTTCCAATATAATTTCCAGTAGAATAAATCCAGTGGATCAACTTTCTGCTTTATGATTGAAACAACAGTCTTAGAGAGTAGCGAAAATATTTTATTTTTGAATCATTGAAGATAATATTAACAAATCTCAAATAAAATATGAAACTAAAATATGAAACAGAAAAGACACATAAAATAAAAAAAGTCAACGGTCGCATGTAGGACTTGAACCTACGACCTCTGGAACCTGCGCTGATCTCGAAAAGTCAATAAACGTCCTATATAAATTAATAATCGGCTAGATATATCCAAGACACTCTCTAAATTGCAAATAAATTCGCAGAGAATCTTGCAGTCAATATTGTACTGAACGTAACGGCGCATCTTATCATATGACTTAGACGACGCTACTTTACGCCGTATTTACGTGCAACCCCTTCCACATCGCTCGATAGACTGACAGAGGCGGGGCCCGATACGCTGTATTTACGTCGTACCCCCTCTCCGCCACCCAAGCAACAAGCAAGAACGCGATTGGTCAAACCCATCGAATGCACGAGCGATTTGCAAAATGTCCCGGTGAAAATTCTAGCCAAACTTTAAATTTAGGATTACGAGAGTTCCGCTACATTCATCATAAACAAACATATATATATTAAACGAAGGGACTCTCGTTAACATTTCTGAGTATAAATTATGTGTACAATTATTAACATTAAGTGGTTTTAAGAATTGCCCCGTACACTGTAGAGGTTGGGGCCCTCAGAATAAACTTGTATGCTTGATTATAATCTTAATAAAAATGGGAAGAATGGAGAAGAAGGGAGTTAAATGAGCGGAATCGGTCGAGAGAGTTCTATTAGTTGCATAATTTTATATATTTTTAAACTAACCACATATCAACACAAAACGCTATACAAAACGATACCTTGATAATGCGGGGCGGATCGAGCGTACATCCACAAAACCAGCGCACGGTCCTATCGCGTCCGATAAATACTCCGCGATAGGCAACCGTTCGTCACTCTCTTCGAACCGTTCGAAGCTCCCCAAAGCGCTCAGACGCCCTAAAACTAAAATCTCTCCTCTTCAAGGCCTAAACGGTAAAGTTTATTCAGACTCAGATAAGGCCGAAGCCTTTGCGGATAGCTTAGAAGCTCAATTTCCACCGAACACGGACCATGACGAACCAGCCTTCATATCAAAGGTGAATTCAAAAGTAGAATCAATTTTAAATGCAGACCCTGAGCCGAATGAGCCCTCTATCAGATGCACTAACCCTGAAGAAATTTTAAACATAATTAAAAAAACTTTAAAAAAAGAAGTCAGCAGGTCCTGACGCAATCTCAAATAAAATTTTAAAATATCTCCCAAAGAAAGGCATCTGCGCCATCACAGCAATCTGCAACGCAGCACTTCGCCTACGTTGCTTCCCAAAGGATTTTAAACAAGCTGATGTAATTTTAATTCCTAAACCAAGCAAGGACCCATTATTAACGGAGAATCACCGCCCTATTAGTCTCCTTCCATGCCTAGGTAAAATCCTGGAAAAAATAATACTAACCAGATTAAACTCTTTCACTCAGGACTATAGAATCTTGCCAGACTTTCAACATGGTTTTCGAGGAGGTCATTCCACCTCCCACCAACTCCTGCGTGTTGTGGAAAACATCACGGAGGGTTTCAATTCAAAGAAACATACAGTCATTCTCTCTCTCGACGTAAGCAAAGCTTTCGATAAAGTTTGGCACAACGGCCTCTATAAAATGATCCACTTTGGATACCCAGTAAGACTTATTCAATTAATAAATAGTTACCTAAGAGGTCGTTCCTTTAAAGTAAAAATTAACAACATTTTTTAAACATCAAGACCCTTATCAGCCGGGGTTCCTCAAGGCAGTCAACTCTCACCCTCTCTGTATAACATTTACTGTAGTGACATACCGAAACCTCGAGATCACAGCGTTAAAATCACCCAATTTGCGGATGACACTAACATCATGTCCAGTTCTACGGACGAGGCCACTGCTACACGCCGAGTTCAGATTCAAACCACTCGAACAGAAAAGTGGTGTAAAAAATGGAGAATATCAATAAATCCATCCAAAATTGTCGCGACCGTTTTCTCAAAGAAAATGCCGCGACGGCATCCACCCATTAAACTGTTTGGGGCCAATGTACCATGGGAAAAAATCAATGAAATACCTAGGGATAACCTTAGACTCTAAATTGACTTGGGGTAAACACATAAGTAATAAAATCAAATCAGCATATAAATGTCTATCCGCACTTTACCCAATGATGGGCAAAAAGAGCCGTCTTTCTATTGATCTTTTATATAAAACGACCATCAGGTCTGCCTTCAGCTACGCTTGCCCCACTTGGGGTTACGCTGCTCCGACTCACATTAAAAAATTGCAAAAGTTTCAAAATAAAGTCATTAGACTCGCACTTAATGCGCCTAAATGGAGCCGAATCTCAACGATTCACAAAGATGCCAACATTCCGTTGATCAGGGATTTCATTGTCACACAGATAACTAAGTTCTACGCCAGTCTAACTGGCCAGTCTAATCCAACCATAAATAAGCTCGCCACGTACAGCGCGAATGATAACTTCAAATATATGAAACCTAAAAATGTCCTCCAAGAGGATACAACCCTGCGTGCAGGTGCATTATAATTTTAAATCAACATTTCACATCACTAAATCTAAAAATTAAAATCATGTAAAGAAATCTATAGATAATCCTTTATAAATATGCTAGAGTCAGTAAACTTATAGTTTAGGAACTCTGTACATACTTCAATCCAAAGTTCCAAAGTTCCAAAATTGTTCGTCACTCACTCTTACCCAGTCATCACCCGAACTCGCAACCAACTGGATCGCTCCGCTCTTCTCAACTCGCCTGCTTCCCACTTGGACATCACATCGACTTTGACTCCTTCAAACAACGCCTCTTCTACCCTTTGGAAAATTTTAGACCCAGTCTACATACTTAGCAGTCCGCCGACTGGAAGACCCACCCCTATTTACAGTCAATATAGACGACAAGTGGTCCGATATAAATATACGAGAATGAGAACAGCCAAAAATATGTGGGATTTAATTGAAGTTGATATTAACAGTTCTTCAATTGAAGCATGATGTCGATAAACATGACGGATAACGAGGGGTGGCATTAGCTCAATTGGTTAGAGCGCAGGTCCCAGATGCGACCGTTACCTTTTTATTTACCGTACCGCTTCTGTTTCATGTTTCATTCAGCATTTGATAATATACGATAATATTAGAATTAGGTTTATAAATAGGCTTCAAAAGTTTATTCCAATAAAAATTAAATGATAACCAACTAAGGTAAGGTTTGAGGCAGTTTCCAACTATACGTTAAATGAGGCGAGGTAAGTGCTTTCAATCTCAAAGTTTATTGTATGAATAGAACAGACATGGTAGGTTATAATCAATCGAGTAATTGGTAGAAAAGTCCTTTTTCTGACATGGATTTTAACGTAATTCTCTCTTTCTGATTTAAATCTCTAACCGGGAATCACATTGGTGGCAAAGGCTAATACAACACATTACAAGGAGAAGTGCAGAACAGCTTACATGAGGGGTCTGGTGAGCAGAGTGGCTGCTGGCGGGATCACCAGAGCTGGGCATCTCCACACTGAGTTTAAATTGAGTTTGAATGGCAAGTCACCATGTTG
Source organism: Halesus radiatus (assembly GCA_022606495.2). NCBI lineage: Eukaryota > Metazoa > Arthropoda > Insecta > Trichoptera > Limnephilidae > Halesus > Halesus radiatus. The sequence continues at coordinate 13,957 of JAHDVE020001487.1, forward strand.
GGTGGTTTGCAGTAAACGGCACGACTAGCTACGGGCTTCAACCCGCATGCATGATACGTTGCCTTAAAGATTTGGTTAACAAAGTAGCACTTTAGCCGCGAACTCCTACAGAGAGTCGCTGCTGACGGATCGTTGTTCCCATCGGTAGTAATTCCCATACAGGAATGCGTGGTGAACAGAAGTGCCCGGCCGGGCAGCAGTGGGCGCTCGGGAGTCGCTTCCTGTTATATCTGGCCGGTGATAAATGAATGGCTTTCAATGGTTGGTTTGAGCGGTAAAATCACCTGATTGGTTGATTACTGTGAGCATTTGAGGGAAACGTCGTAATTTGTTGCCCAGCTATTTGTTATGACGAGGAGCTAGGATTTAACTTAGGGTCATCCTTTTGTTACTTTACAACTCGTATATATGAACTAGCGCAGAAATTTAGTTTTTCTAACGTCCCTATTACCTTATGTAAAAATGGAATTATTCGTATTGAAAAATCATTTTTAAAATATCATGACTTTTTCCTCCCTTCATACCATGAACCGACGACCTCATTAAAATTATAATATTCATACTATCAAAGTTATAACCTAACAGTCCAAAAAAATTATTGTGTTGTAACTGTCCTACAAAGTTCCAAAACAAATTAAACCAGCAAGGTCATTAAAAACCGCAATTAAATTTAACATTTTCATAAACGTAAGTAGTTAAAAAAGATTAAAAACACTTACAGTGGTTAAAACGCATATTGAGAGATCGTTGTTACGTTAAAGCTTTTTACCTACGATTCTATATTTGGAATGGTTTAATTATTTTTAAAGTGCTACATAGATCCTCATTAGCGAGTGCTATTAGGGTGAGTTAATTGAAACTGCCAGTGTTTGAAAATAGTAAATCCCCAACTTTTGTGAGAATGTGTCCTGGAAGTCGAAATGAATAGCAACTTATGTCAATTGCGTATTTAAGATAATTAAACGTGTCAATGTAAGACTAATTAAGACAATGTACGCAAGCTGGCACGCGTGGGTACACCGGCACCGACCCGGAACCGTCCCGGCTTGGACTTGGGCTTGAACTTGCATATTACTTGTGTTCAGAGTTTCTAGACAGTGAGTTTACTGAATAATATGATCGTTAATTGGATTACCTATTGAAACTTTCCTGCGATATTTTCTTTTATAATTTTATGATGATAGGAAAATGAAACTCAAAACTGTAACGCGACATTTATTTATTATTTTTTTTTTGAAATGTTCATTCTCGCTATATTGAGCGAGAGCTTTATGAATGGATTTTTATGTCCGGCTAGTCCGGCATAGAGTTTTTCCGAATGTGTAACAAATAACTCTTTTACCAAAGGAATGTTTGTGTCTTTGTGGAGAGTGGAAACACTGATCCACTTCGGTGCATTCAACGCTAGTTGAATGATTTTATTTTGCAGGGTTTGTGGTTTGTTAACACCTCGACTCCGGTGATGGGTCTGATTTGACCCAGTGTTTTTTAAATAAAAGATTTTGCCGCAAATATTTCGTTTAGGCTAATTTCCTCTTGTCTATTCTTTTATCAAATATTTACCCACATCTCGACTCAAAAATGATTAAAATCGGACACGTTTTAAATAAGTTATTAGAATAATTGTTTATAAAAACACGCAAAAACTCTATCTCTTCTCATTTGAATTTGAGCAGCCGACGAAACAGTATATCTCTCGCTCTATCCTTCCGTCTTTGTCCCTCGCAGTCCTTAACACACAGATGTTGTCAACCATTCGGGCACATTTCTAGTATGGTGATTATATTTTTATAACTTTGTTTTAATTTTTTTTTATTTCGTACCATACTAACGCAATGGCAAGGCAACATTATTTAGCTGATAATGAGATTGAAAAGCTACTTAACAGTGAGATCAGTGATGATGGCGACTTGGAATTCGAAGCATTGGATCCAGAATTTGAAAGTGATCCGGAAGACATATTACTAGAGGAAATATCTGAAAGTGAAAATGGAAGTGATAATGCAGTTAGTGTAGGAAATCTGAGTGAATCCGTTGCAGATCAACTTGTCAAATTCCGGATTCCTTTAATTTTTTAATGAAAATTGTTCATTTAAATTTGTTTTGTTGAAAAATAAAAGTTTTAGTATTTTTTAACTAAAATGTATGTCATTCAATGTTTTTAATTCTGACAAATAAATGTGTGGAAAATTAAATACTCAAATAAGAACGCCATTATATAATATTTTCTAATATTTGCATAAGCAATCATCATATAATATGGCTATAAATTTAATTTTTTTTCTTTTTACACATCTTTCTATTAGAGGTACAGCCACAAGGAAGAATTAAATAAGTGATTTTATTTCTGGTATTTTAAATCATACATGATATACTCGTAAATGCACACCATCGATTTCCCGAAAATGTTAATAAATATACAATCAAAAATAATAAAAAATGTTCGCTTCCACTGACTTCCTGGGGCGAGTCCTTTACCCCCTCCCGCACTGCTCTCCTCATTCCGCTGACCGTCGGCAGCGGTTGTCTCCAGACGCTACCGATTTAGTTGTTGTTTAGCTCTCGCGCGTTATCCCCGCGCTGCTGCATATCGAAGAACCGCCACATTTACGGAATACTAATTTCTAAAATATCTATCTTTATACAAGAAACACAAGGGATATGTTATGAGTTTATGAGGAATTACATAATATCATATAAAAGTAAGGATATGAACGAAAAATGCATAAAAAAGCCTTTTATTTTCATCATTTCAGCCGGGTCAATCTGGACCCACCATCGCCGAATGTGTTTTATTTTGAACCTCCGGGTATTACGTGTTAATGTGAGTCTGAGCTGCATATCCCCAAATGGGTACAGAGTATGTAAAGCCCTGCATTATTATCGTCTTGTGGATGAGTATTTATTCTCAGATGATTTTCAACTATTTCCACCTGGCATGTAGTAGTTGTTCGGCTACTGAATATTTGCTGATTTTAATTATTCATTGATGTGTTTTGCCCACGTTAATTTAAAATCTAAAGTTACTCCGAGATATTTAATTATTTTTCCTCGTGGTTTATTTTCCCCAAACAGTGTTATGTTTGGAGGCTGTTTAGGTTTTCTTCGTGCACGAACCGTCCCGGCAATATGCGAACCGGGAGCATACCCTGCGCCGGGCGGCGCGGCGGCCGGGACAGAAATCATCGTGCTTTCAAAAATCAACTGTCGCGCTGTGATAAAGTATCAATTAAATTGAAAACATTGCTTAAAACTATAAATTTTGTATTCAAAATGTAAAGGTGGCATTAATTTTTATCAATAGTATGGTTAAAAAAATATGATAATAAATTATAGCAATCTGAACAAAAAAATAATTAATATTCCACTTAAAGATAAAAGCGTTATCAGGTCGCAAAACCGGTGCGTTTATCTTGCATATTAATTAACAACATAAATATTATTATAATTATATTTTCGAATCCAACATTATTTAATGGATAACATGAACATTTTGTAATTGGATTGATGACCTAGCTTTCATTTTGATTCTGTCAGTAATATTACATATACTGTTATATACGAGCCCCACTCTAGGGTGGCAGTGTAAAAGAACAGGTTAGCTTAAACTCACCTAGAGGCCAGGTGAGGGGCGCCCGACTCCGAGCTCACCCGAGTACCTCAGTAGATAGAACAGGTAATCTCTCTTCTGCAGTCGTGAGTCGGCGTCAATCTCATACTGGCTCAGAAGAAAAAAGGTACTCAACTACCAAAGAAAATATTTGCATCTTCTAGCCAATGTTTATTTACAGGAGGGCAATCACAGTTTGTACATATAGGGAATCATGCACTAACAATTGGCAATACACACCCTATCTATTAATCTAAAATTCTCTCTCTCTAGTACCATTAAAATCGGGCAAGTTACTTTAAAACATAGTTTTTTACATCACAGCAAAAAGAGTAAATAAGTACTGCTTACATTGGGGCATCGGTCGGGGTCGAGACAGCTCCAGGCAGGACGGTGTCTTCATATTAGTGCACAAACCCGGTCCACTATTTAGGGACCTCACAAGTAAATGTTTAACAGTAGTTAGGATTTTTAAATTACGGTAACAAGACGCCATTGTAAACGGCGAGCCAGCGCAGGAGCGCGTGTCGATGACATAACCGCTGCGTTCTGCAGCCGGAATCTTTCTGAGGCCAAAATGGCCGTCGCTCTCGTGTCGGGACGTGGAACCATCCAACTGAATTCGCCGACTTTTTAAGAAACGGCTGGACACTGTGTGTCGTCGAGGGGCTAGAAGTAATAAATAATTCCGTTACGTATCAATACATGTATTATTATCTTTAATTTTCCTTATAACAAACTTACAGAGTCCATCACTAGTTTAGTTTAAACAATATCAAAATCGATTTTGAATTAGAATGTATATCGATAACCGCGCCACAGTGAAGGTAAAACGATAGTTTAAGAAAATAAATTCAAAATAATAAAACTCGTTAAAAGAAAAGAAAACTGTAACACCACATTTATAATGGAGGGGAAAGCTAATCACACGATCACAATCCGAAAAATATATTAAGCATTATGTTATGAAAACTGATTATTCATATTCATTTGAATAGTTGTTTTAACATACCTTTAAAAATGTGTTACATTATATTATTCTCAAATTTAACTTGACAATTTAATTCTTCATTTGTGTGTTTTCACAATAATATTTTCATTCCACAAAGAATACGTTTTAGTCTGAAACCTTTGTGGTTTGTACTCATATTTTCGTATATTTTTTTGGCCGGGGACACCGCAGGAATGCAATTAGCCGCCGCCGGTCGCGGCAGGTAGAGGCGGCTAATTATTGCCACATTAACACCCGGTCACGGCACGTGAGGCAGCAGCACGAGGATTTTGCGGGAAGAATGGACGCCTGAACACGTTACCGGGGACAAATGGACACCGCACAACAGTTCAGTTTTTAATTTTTAGAGAGACGTGTTACTTTGTTGTAGACAGTTTAATGTACAGGCACACAAATGAATATGCGTTTTGAAGCTGCAAGTGAGTTTTTTTTTAAATTGTAACTGTTATGACACTACAAAATGACATAAGCCAGGAAACTAATGATAGAATCACCCTAGTCAAAAGTTGCTACTACGGTCTCTGAAGATATTTTAAATCGAGACTCTGGAAAGTTACCAAATCCAATATCTATTAAACTAAACCAGTGTTATACTACAGCTCAGAGTGTTGGGTCCTCACGAAGAACAGCAAGAGGTCATTGGAATTTTTGAGAAGAAGATATTAAAACGAATCTCTGGAACAATGTAAAATGGTGTCGAATGGGGGACAACAACAATCGACAACAACTATTTGAAGAACCTCAAAATTTATAAAACTGAGATGACTCTGCCAGGTACGACATGTAGCGATAATGGAAATCAATCAAAGAGACCTCTTTTTTTATCAGCCTACAGAATTAAGGATGCCTAATTTTAGGAGGGTGAAGGGTGTCGAGGCGAACACCGTAACCTCAAAGTAAGAATCTGGAAGGAGAAAGAAAAATACCAAGACGAGTGGAGACATAATCAAGATACTTAAAAGGTTTTAGCACCGCTGGTCATCATAACAAGCATACCAAAATGGAAAATACATTTTCTATCAACCCGGTGAATTGCTTACGTGCATAACTGAAATGTAATCTCTTCAAAATTGTTTATGCGGCGTTTAATAATAATAATAATAATAATAAATTAATGACTAGATCTAAATGTTTAGTTGCACCCGACATTTCTGTACTCTTGCTCCATCCATCGGTCTTTCCATTCGTCAATTTCGAAGATTCAATAATAGGCCACTTGGTGACCCACCGAAAATCACATTAATCTTCTTTCAACGATTTTACACTCACTAGATTCGAATTTGGAGCCTTTGGTTACAACAAGAAAGGGGTTGATTTTGTTATTTTAGAAATGCCGTTGAATGCTCGTAAATCTTATTTGTAAAGCAGGAAAATCTGTATTCTGAATCTGCGAAAATTCTCTAACTGTGATCTCCGGCAGTATGATAAAACCACATTTTTTCTAGATCAATGTATTATAAAAAACAGCGATTTTTTTCAGCGATAATATGTTAAACAAAAAGTTTATTAAATCCTGTGTTTATCCATAAATAATTAACGTAGGTAAACAATGGAGAAAATCATTATTTTTAAATAATAATATTTCTAATTCATCAATAAAAAACATTCTGAATATTGATCCAGCTTTTTATAACAATAATAAAATAAAAAGATATATTTTAAATAATAAGGATGAAGATGATATTTTAAATAAATCGGGGGCTATTAATTATTTTGTAATGACTTTGTTTTAGATAGGAAAGACTTGAATACTCGAGTTTAGGAGCACCTAGGTTTATCTATATAAGGTGTATCTTTTGGAAACAAATCGTTCTTTTGATTTTGACATAACAGAGATTTAAAATTTTGACTTACCAATACAACTGGTATACAATAAGATAAATTTTAAATTTTAGTAATTAGAAAAAGTAATAATAGCCAATTAAATATTATTAATGATCAAATATTATTTTTAAAATAACTATTCTTAAAATTTATTTTCACATTAATAATTTTCACATTAATAATATTCAGAATATTATTAATATAAATTTGAATGATAATGAATGTTTTTAATGCCTTGTTATTGTCTTGATTTTATTTATATTAATGATAAAAATAATTTCTTTTTCAAATGTCTAACATAAATTTATTTTTTAATATTTTGTAGTTTTTAATTTTTCAATTTTTTTTGCAGTTTTAATTAATTACTTACCTACTTTCATCATTTATTGTTATTTTTTTATTTATGTTTCTAATTTTCCATTTTTACATTATTATTTTTCTATGTTTATCATTTATAAAATCTAATTTAAAAATTCCAAAATTATTTATATACTTATCTGAAAACTTTACTGAATGGTGCCTGACGATACATTGATGGCAAATGAATAGTAATGTTTAAATTTTAGTTCACTGCGTGGTGTAAAGTCAATATTATCACAAACATGTTTACTAAATATTAAGGATTACTTCAACTATACCTCTAGATGACAGACAATATATTTTGGCAAGCAAATATTGTTAATTTCAGCGTCTCCTGTGATAGTTAAGCTCCATTCGGCTGCTCTGCCGTCACAGCACACATTCGTGGCCCGCTACGCCAAGGCCCAACACTAATTATATTGGCCATCACCTATGTGTTAACTAAACGCCAGGGATTATCTTCCGACGGCTGATTTGAATATAACTTCAACTAATTTGGACATGCGCCTGCATGTAGATAGGAAATTACGAAAGAAATTCTCGTAAAAAATCCTGACATTGCTATTGTATTTTCTTGAATAACTTGTTTTCATAAAATGTTTCGATTTCTTCATTACTTACGTTGAAGGTAACTTTAATTCGTCTGTTTCAGATGAGTAAAAGAGAGGGCATCAAAAAAGAGTTTCAGCCTCTAATTTAGCACCAATACTACAGAATATTACAGAAATATTACAGAATTTCTTTACAAAATGGAATGAAATGAAAAATTTATGAGAAAATCATCGATATCATCGCGTGGCGTCCTTGCTTGGGAAGAGGAAGCAGAGGTCGCCCACCACGATAAAACAAAAGACAAAATAATAAAAACCTTAGCTGACAATCCAAAATAACTGTTGGCTGCGGGTTGGTGAGACGCAAAGAATCAGCAAAATTAGAGACCTTTAAAGGAGGCCTTTGTCCAAAGCATGATGCTTGGTGTTTGAAGGCTTGTGGAGAAAACTCTTGGTGATATTAGTGTTTGGCTTTAACTTTATCGTAACCCTCAGGGGTTTAAACAAATAATTACTTTGGCATTATTTTTTTACCATTCCGCTGATGAAATAAATGTAAACTTACTAACTAGCCATCAGGGTTAGGCAGAGAGGACGAACCGCCAAACAACTCGGTCTTGGCACATACTCCTTTCTTCATTCACATACATACATCGTCTCATAATACTCTTCTGTTATTGACATGGCCCGATACAAGTATTTGACTCAATATCTTCCTCGGGGATCCCCGACTTCTTTAACCATTCACAATCAGATCGTATCCTTACACTCTTTTCGTTCATTCATTCTACATAGCTAAACCACCTGAGCGCCCCAATCTTAATCTTCCTCATTACACTTACATCAGCCGTGCATTACTTGCGAATATCAATATTTTTCACATTGTCAGACATGGTTTTATTACACAAACACCTCAGGGATCTTATTTCTACAGCATTCACTAGACTCTCATATTTCCTTTGTCACTTCTATAACTCACTGTCATACATCGGGGTTTTTATATTTTTTTTATTTATTAATTAATTTTTTGATACAAACACAAACAAGGTACAATGGTTAAAAACATAAATTTTTAAAACATTAAATTATAAATACAACTGAACAACATACGTGTAATGATATAAAACAAAAAATCCCACATAGGCAAGGCCAGTGCGTGGGTATACCTGGCGTCAGATAGTTGCAGTATATTAGTATATTTGTATTAATACATGGATGTTGAAGGTAACTTAAATAAAAGATTTTAAGTTAAATAAGATAAACAAAACGAAAAAAAAGAAAAAGACATATGAAAATATACAGTTATAGCAGGAAAAGGTTGACATCTTTGGTTTTAATGCAGTTTTTTTATTTCATTTTTGTATGTGTTTAAAGATAATATGTTTGGACAACTACATTCATGGATAAAAAATTATAAATTTTAGGAGCAATAAAAAAAGCATATCTCTGCGCAAGCCTCGTTTTGCACAGGGGTACTTCAAGTACGTTATTTATCCTGTTACCAGACCGATTTTCGTTCTTTGGAAGTAGTTTTTTTTTTATAATTTCTTCAAATGATTGATAACTTTGTGGCATCATTATTAATTATATAATTGAAAATACACTTTGTATATACCACTTTACTTAAAATATATAAATATATCTACATGTTTCGATAGCAATGCTATCATCTTCGGGATTTATTATTATTATTTATTTATTTATGTATTCATTTATTCCTGAAGATGATAGCATTGCTATCGAAACTTGTAGAAATATTTATATATTTTAAGTAAAGTGGTATATACAAAGTGTATTTTCAATTATCTAGTTTTTTTTCTCTTAAAAATATATATTTTAGGCACTGTAGATAATAAATTTTCCTTATCTCTAACAGTTCAGCCTCATTGAATAAATGTATGGACGGGAAGGTACTATCTTTATGTAACATTATTTTTATTATTTTTTTTTTAATGTTTCAGGTGGTTTAAGGTAAGTATTATATATTCCCCCCATCCAATTATTCCATAAGATACTGATGATTGCACCAGTGCATGGTATACCATTTTCATTATTTTGACATCAAATATGTTATTCAAACGTTTAAATATATAAGTTAAATACCTTCATTTACTTACAAGCTTTTTTACATTATATGTCAATTTGAGTTGGCTATCTATTATAATTCCTAAATATTAACTGTATTCCCTGAACTCATTTCTGTACAATTATCGCATGTAACAGGGTTGCAAACATTGTTGTGGAACCTTATTTTTAGGTTGGTTAGAGGTGCGTTCTTTTATTCGTATTATAGAAAGAAATTTAAATAGGTTTTTCACAGTTCAGAGTTAAAAGGTTTTGGTTGAGCTATTCTTTGATGATGGAGATGCATTTATTGGCATTTTCATTGACTTCGTTCCAGGATTTACCGTGTACTGTGATTGCGGTATCATCAATAAAAGAGAAAAATTTTCCCGGGATTTTCATGTTACATAGATCATTAATGTAACCCCATGCTTCAAAGATTCTTATTTACTAATATTAGCACCAATTTTTGTACATTGTCGGCGACAAGTAGATATTTTTTTTTAATAACGACAGACAGTTATTTTTAATTCCTATATTATTGAGTTTTCCAATCAATATAATGATTAACGGTATCGAACGCCTTTTTTAAGTCAAAGAAAATAGTTAGACTTTTCATATTTGAGTCAAGATTAGGATATATATATATATATATATATATATATATATATTTCTGTGTTAGATTAAATAAGGAATCATCTATACTAAGACCTGATCTAAAACCATATTGATTTGAGGACAAAGGTTGGTACCAGTACTCCATTGAGGACTGCTAGCTTCGCCTCTTTGCTCAATCGCCTTTTTGTTAGCATCAACCGTGCTCAGTTCTCCGTTAATGGAGTTTCCTGCATTCACTCTTCTTTCAATATCTCTATCAGTCTTTCCATCTGTCGAAAAAATACTTCTCAAATATATAAGCTCATCCACATGCTCCAAGTATTCATTATTCACAGTTATATTGCACATTGATTTCGTATAGTCTCTCTTTCAAACACCCTGACTTCAGACTTACTTACTAGCATCATTAAGAGGAACGGTTGCGCGGCCTGTTTCATATAAAACTTAATTTTGGATTTGAGGCCAAAATACTCACCTAAACCTAATAATGATCTTATTTTTCATCAAAAAGTATAGTAAATATCAAATACGGATGAGAAGTAATTTATTTAGTTGTGTTTTACATTTTGAAATATAGTTCATTAAATGAATTGATTTTTCGCGATTTTAGAGGCACCTTCAATGTATATTTGGGGGCTAATGGTGATTTAAAAAAAAAGTTTCACTCCGTCCGCTATGAAAATATAATGAAATATTAAATAAAAAATGTAAAAAAAATATTAAAATATGCATTATGGTGGTCTTTCGATTAAATTAAAAACGACCAATTTACGTTGGAACGCAAATTTGCCGTACTCGTACATAATTTAAAATATCGACCCGAAAAAAAGGTTTTTTTTAAATGTTCTGTTTTTTTTTTATTTATTTACGTAATCATATTTGCATAGCAAATAGAACTTTTTTTTTTAATTCGATAAACAAGCAAATAATTTTCTAATTTGCCTCTAAAACTATGAAAATTGTTTTTTTTTTCACGGCACATGCTTCATAATTTAAAAGAAAAATAAATAAAATACTTCTCACCTGTCCTAGATATTCACTAAACATTTAATTAAAAAATATATCATTCAGTTTCGATAGGTATTTTGGCCTCGAATCCAAAATTAAGTATGTAAGAAACAGGCAGCGCAGCCGTTCCTCTTAACTCTCTCTTTCAAACACCATGACTTCAGACTTACTTACATTCATCATTAACTCATTATTCATAATTACTTCGTTCATCCTAGGCACGAGAGACTGCTGATATTCGATACTATTAGCAATCAGCACCGCGTCACTAGCTTACAATAGGTAACATAATTTCAGATTACTAATTCACTAATAAATGTAACTAACCAAATTCTGAACGATACGTGCACAAAATTGGCAATTATTAAGCGAATGGATCGTAGGTACCCAAGATACGAATTCTTTCTACCAGTTCTTATTACAAGCATTTACATGAAAACTCATAAATTTTGACGCTAAAAAAATACAATTCTACTCTTCTATTTTTTCTTATTTATATTTCAAAATGTTTGTCCTTCTGCTTTACAATAGATTTGTCATAATCGAATAAATTATAGGAGTTCTCTGGCTTTTCTTCCCTCTCAAAAATATTGTTTTCATGTAGCTTGCTATTATAAAGATGGCTGTGTTATTTAACCGAGTAGTTCAATGTTGTTAAAAAAAAAACTTAAGTGTTCTAGAGCATTCCATTTAGCTAGGGTAAATCCAGGATAGACCCCACGCTCGTAATAATGTGGTGGAGATACGTCAATTTTTCAAAAACCGTTCGATGGAGACCCCAGAGTTAAACGAAATAAGTCAACAAATTTCACCCGTAAAATTAGTTAAATAAGTCAAAATTTTATATCATCAACATACTGGTTCCGATTATAGGCGCAGCGGAGACATAATTAAGTAAGTGACCATTTTTACTTTTAATGTAGATTATGTTTAACATTCTTAAAATTATTTTGTTTTTTTTTTGTAGTATAGTTAAATTTTGGGATGGAATTTCTAACACAATATTTAGGAGAGATGCTATACTGAGCAAGATTTGTTTCTATTGTACTACAACTTTTACATTATTTTCTCATTTGTTATTAATGTTAATATTGACTTTGTGGAAATTGTACTATTTATTTTTTCTGTTACTGTGTATTTTTAGCTTTGGTGCAGTTTTTTTTTTCATTTTTCTTTTTTCAAGTGTAACTTAACTTTTGTCGTAGCTTTTCAAGTGTTATATAACTTTTATGCATGTTTTCCATTAAATGATGTATATTTATGTAAAAGCCCTCTGGGCGTTTAAATAACGAAGTAAGAGATAAATAAATAAAACAAAATTAAGATTTTTTTATCATTTTTAGAAGCCGAGAAAGTATATCCGAGGAAATGCCATTATCAGGGGAGAGTTGACTAAGAAAATTCTGATGCTGGTCATAGAAACAGCATCCAAATGGACAATATCAAAGCACGAGACGGATTTAAAATATGGAATTCATATTCGAACCTTGACAAGATGACTCCAGTATGAATATCTTACCAGATTCTAATTCCGAAACTCAAATTCTGTAAAACTTCTCCAACTACATGTGTGAGATCTAGATCTGCCCAATCTGGACTTATAATTGTTATGGAAAAAGAAAATCCATCATAAATACTAAAAAATGTGAATCCTATTCCGATACCATCAAAGGCAACTGTTAAATGAAAGAAAATAGTATATACGTTGACATCACCTGAAAATTTATGGTCAAAATTTGAAATTTGATAACATCGTTGTCTCACCAGGATTCTTCGGAGCACATTGAAAAGTATTACAATGTATGCATTGGTAAAATTATTTAGGTACAAAAAATAGAGCAAGCTGGATCTGCTAAATTCCATCATATTTTTCCCTAAAATGACTTCATAAGATATGCACCATGGACCTCCGGAACTGGAGCATCTATGGGAGGGAAAATTTCCGTGAAAAAATTGTCATGAAGAGAAGTAAGGCCTCTGACATTTCACTTCCAAGGTGTGGAATCTCACCCACACATTGGAAACCCCATTTTTGATACTATATCCCTATATAAGAGTTTTTTTACTGTTTTCGGTAGTGGATTAGTGTATAGGGGAGAAGTGGCATGAAAGAGCCAGTTTACTAAATTGAGCAAAAAAATATATTTTTAATGAAAGAAATGGTGTTTTCATTTTCTTCATGTATTATTTATTTTATAAAGTAGGTAATTTCATACGAAAAAACCTTGAACACTATAAAAAATCAATGAAACATTAACTTTAAAAAAATGTGTCTTTTGGCTCTTTCATAACATTTCGGTATTGAAAGAGCTACTAAAAGTTATGAAAGAGCTACTAAAAGTTATGAAAGAGCTACTAAAAGTTATGAAAGAGCCAGTCTGTATTATAAAGTGTAATTGTGAAAATCATTCAAAATAATAATAATTGTACTATTAAAAAATAACAAAAAGACAATTCTAAAAAATCCTTTTTAGAAACTAATGACATTTTCAATTTTTTATTTTTTTTATTTCTACCAGTCATTTTAAGTAATTCAAACAAACGCTTTAATCTTAACATATTATACAGTGATACCTATTAAATATATAATCTTAACATATCAGAGGTGGATTACTTTTTATTAATAACTATTTCGAAAATTAAACAAAATAACAAATAATATCTTCTATCAAAAACAACATCGTTAAATCGTAATGAACTTCAAAAAAATGCTCACTTTGAGGTCTTCACTATCTATTTGCTTAAGTGTAAGATTCAGACATTTCGGGAACTTCGGAATATAAAATGTAATTTTCTTAAAATTAGAAACATGTAAAAGAAATTGTAAAAGAAATTAAATTTTCCCTTAATGCCACAGGATTCATGAGCCCAATCAGAACAAGTTTTGCACTGAAACCAATCTTGATCACTGTTTTCGTAGCATTTGCTGCAAACTTATCACAATTATTATTTGTTTTCCAGTTTGTTTTGCTTTGAACAACCTTATTTTTTACTTCAGCCAATACGATAGAGTCAGACGAATCAGAGTCATCTGGCAGTGAGGAATTTTCTTGTTTTTTCCTTTATTTTCTATAAAGGGTTTTTGTAGACTGTTTTTTGGTCAATTTCATAATTATTTTTGGCTTCTTTGCATTACCCTCTTTCTCTTCTATTTTTTTCTTTTCGAGAGTGTCAGTTACGATGGAAGACGAGATTTTTTTATTATTGCGTGTCGTATTTTGTCTTGGCCCCGCTTTAGAAAATGGTCTTATCATTTCCGGTGATATAATTTGTTATCTAGAAGCACTCGGAATCGCAATCGTAGGGGTAGAGGTTGAATGGGGATATGTTCTGATGATCTCCTATATTAGGACTGTATGATGATTTCCTATATTAGGACTGTTACAACCTCATTTTCTTCGCGAGCTTCAAGTGTGTTTGTAGAAGGTGAAGGTGTTGAGTTAGTTTCAATATTTTCCTTGTCCAAGTTCAACTCATTACCATCGTTTGACTGTGATGGATCAGGTCTATCAGTGACATATGACGATAAAAATTCTTCCTCATTAAATATGTTAGAATTTAAGGGGTAAATTCCGGTTTTCAAGAATCCTTGTGTTATATTCTAAGCACTGAAAGCTGACAGATATGTTTCTTTTACAAGTTGCCCAACATGATAAATAGTCACCGCTCTGCCAGGGTTTGATAACATCCATTCATTCATAGCAATGCGGTATCCAGTTTTGAAAGGCCCATATACTGTGACATCGAGTGGTTGTAGTTTATGACTGCAGTGCGGTGGGAATGTAACTATAATTATTGAGTTTTGTCTGGCAAATTCAACCACTCTGAGATTCACATGAGAGCTGTGATTATCCATTAATATCAATGCTGGATTCTCCTATGATGGTCTAATATGCATCACAAAGTATTCAAGCGCTTTAACAAAACAGTCTTCAGTCATCCATCCAGAAACTTGAGCCTACCCTAGAGCTCCAGACGGACCATTATTTAACATAATATCTTTGTAGTTTACTCTAGGAAACACTAAAATAGGGGGTAAAAAACTACCAGCAGCATTAATAAGGAACAGAGTTGTCACTCATGTTCCTCGTTCAGCTGAGGTAATTTGCCCAATTTGTTCCGAACCTCTTTCAGCGATGACTTTAGGAGGGTTGGTGACGGTGATGCAGCCTGTTTCGTCGGCGTTAAAAATCATGTAGGGAGGAAAATTGTATTTGCGTAAAACACTGCTTAGTTTCTCAAAAAATGTGTTTACATTAGTTTTATTAAAACTTGTAGCACAGGATAGAGAAGTGCTTTCAGGTTTTCTCACAGGTAAATCTTTCTATCTGGTCATAAACCCTTTGAGACAATCATCACTGGCAGTTTTAATTTCCTTCCATTTATCTGGGCTGATATCATTGGCCATGGCATAATCAAATGCCAGCTTCTTCGTTTGATATCTTGTTAGGCCATAGCATATTTTAGAAGCAGTCTTTAAATAATCCGCAAGCATATTCTCCTGGTCTGTTGTGAAAATACGCTTATTTCCTATATTAGGACAGTGTTTATAAGCTGATTCACCAGAAACCTTTACTTTTTTTACTATTTTAGCTAAGTATGCCCTCGATATATTTAAGACAAGTGCCGTTTTGTTTATGGACTGACCTTTTTCCAAACCTTCACTGACTGCTTCTTCAATTACTGATTTTTCGGGTCTTTTTCGTTTTTTTGGACCAGGCTTTTCCATAATGCAATATCTGAATCAAATAAATTAATAATATATGAAGAAATGCATGTTTATGATTATTTTCTTTTATTTACAAAATTCGAATGTAGGTTTATGAAAGAGCCAGGTATGAAAGAGCCAGCTCACTTATGGCCCTTCCAGCCGGCTCATTCATAACTTGTTCGTAAAAGAAATATAACCTTCAAAATAACAACATTATCAAAACTTTCGTGGCTCAGTTTTTACGCAGCTGCAAGGCCAAATGTATGCGCAAACTCAATCTATAAGCCATTTACCTATATTTGTTTACAATAAAATACTAAAAAAACAACTTAAATGAAGCAAAATACTTACTTTTTAGCGCCAAAAACTTTGACTCGATGTGCTGGCGTCCGTTGGTTTCGGAAAACTGTCAAATGTTTGTGGGTGACGAGAAATTAGTGTTGCCACTTAAAAATAAAGTTACCGATCAAATCCATTCCTAAACTACTAAAATAATGTAAGTGGCTCTTTCAAAACCTCGCTCCTTCATGCCACTTCTCCCCTAGATATAGTAACAAATAATTCATTGCATCTATTTGCAAAACCGGTTGTTTTTTTGCCATTCTTTCAAATTCGGTGGCGTATCTCTGGGTTTTACCCTATGTACGTTAATTCGCATATTGTATGGAAAGTGCGTTTATTTTGTATTTACTGTTTTACAATTGGTTTTTCCAAGGATTGTCTGAATACACCTGACAGTGACGCAGCGATAGTCATAAACAGTCGCAATTCACAATCACCTTAATTTTTTTATTCGATGATCACTGTTTCGCGACAGCTGTGAATTGAGGGATTTAGTAGACCGCAGCGAAAAACAAAGCTATTCTTTTCTTGCTGAAATAAATGCAAATATTTGTCACTTATCTTGTGCAATAGAAAATGTTCTGGAATTATTTTTATTTCCTTCTGCCTTATCTCTTAGCCACAATGGCCTAAGGCCAAACGCTTTCAGTCGATAAGTTTGAAGTATATTCGCAATTGACACTTATTGGCACGTAATACGTTTAAAATGACTATGTAAAGAGGATAGTATTATTCCCCTTCCCCTTCCTACTCCCGCACCAGACCTACTATACAGTACACCATTGCATAACCAAGAACCTCTGTAAAATGATCTAATTGTACTTTTCCATTAAGTTTCCTGTTTTTACTTAAACCAACCCATGCAATAAGGAACTCCAGTAAAAAATATAAGGTCTTAAAAAATATAACCTATTCGTTTAGTTCAGAAAATGCCGATTCAGAATATAGTACATTATATTTAAGAAAACTACAAGGAAACATTATTGATCTCCAAGAAATAAATATAGAAAAACACGAACAACTTATACAAAATACTCATACCACAGAATGTTGTGCAACTGTCACCAGCGGACAAAAAAGTTTTCTCAATAATAATTGACTGAAAGATTAAAAACGATGTCATCAAGGAAAATTAGTTGAATCCGCTCTGCAATCTGCTATCATTAGTTGGGGCTCGGCGTATAAATCTAACTCAATGAGTAATAATTAAAATTATCCATATTAAAAATACCGTCGGACTACCCAAAGGATCAACTATTTGAAGAATTTCAATCTAAAAAATCTGTAAATTAAAAATTTTATATTTCAAATCATTAAAGAAAAAGGCAAATACCAATGTTTAACTAAAATCCGTGCCATTCTTAAGTACCTTTTTCCGCGTCTAAAATTAAATATTTCATATGCATAACTCCATTATATCTACCAAGGACGATCTTTTTTCAATAGACTACCGGAAGAGATCAGAAGCATTAATGATAAAATTCAAATCTCTAACTCTTTCTAGAAATATTTTAAAGACAATTTAAACAAAAAAATTATTTCCCACTGTCGGTGGCTGAGTTGCCATCGCGTCTGGGTCCCACCCAGGAGTCGTGAGTTCAACTCCTCGGCCGGCTAAGTCCCCCATCACGACACAAGCAACATCTTCCGTTTACTGTCATGAAAGTAGGAGATTTTCAAATATTGTAAGGTTATTCGTAAAGCGGGAATATTTGTCTTTCTTTAAAAAAAAAATTATTTACATTACAAATTCTATAATTTAATAGCATTCCAAAACCTTTTTTTTCCTAAATGCATACATTATATTTGTATTTATTTTTAAATACGTTATCTTAGGTACGATATATAATATAAATGTCTCTTAATATCACATTTACCATATGTGTGTCTTTTTCCTTAATCAGTCTGTAATATACCTACTACTACATCTATATATGTACAATATGTTATTTTACTTAACCATTAATGTACACTCCTCTTCCATCCGCAAAAAAATGCTTCTAATCCAAGAGTAGTATAAAATCTGTTATTAAAATCTGTAATATAAAACCATGTAACAAAAGTTTAATTAATAAATATAAATTCAAAAAATAAATAATAGAATAGACGACAACTACAACATAAGAAGAAACATGCGATAACTTTACCGAAATTAATAATATTGGTGTCATTGTATTAATTTGACATTTCTAGTGCTAAACCGGAGTCTGGTAAAAAATCTAGATAATCAGGAATAATTAACTCCTGTTACCGGTGTGCGCGGTGTTAACTGAAACTATATAAACCTATATAATCTAGATAAACAGGAATAATTAACTCATGTTACCGGTGCGCGTGGTGTTAACTGAAACTATATAAACCTATATAATCTAGATAAACAGGAATAATTAACTCCTGTTACCGGTGTGCGCGGTGTTAACTGAAACTATATAAACCTATATAATCTAGATAAACAGGAATAATTAACTCATGTTACCGGTGTGCGTGGTGTTAACTGAAACTATATAAACCTATATAATCTAGATAAACAGGAATAATTAACTCCTGTTACCGGTGTGCGCGGTGTTAACTGAAACTATATAAACCTATATAATCTAGATAAACGGGAATAATTAACTCCTGTTACCGGTGTGCGCGGTGTTAACTGAAACTATATAAACCTATATAATCTAGATAAACAGGAATAATTAACTCATGTTACCGGTGTGCGTGGTGTTAACTGAAACTATATAAACCTATATAATCTAGATAAACAGGAATAATTAACTCCTGTTACCGGTGTGCGCGGTGTTAACTGAAACTATATAAACCTATATAATCTAGATAAACGGGAATAATTAACTCCTGTTACCGGTGTGCGCGGTGTTAACTGAAACTATATAAACCTATATAATCTAGATAAACAGGAATAATTAACTCATGTTACCGGTGTGCGTGGTGTTAACTGAAACTATATAAACCTATATAATCTAGATAAACAGGAATAATTAACTCCTGTTACCGGTGTGCGTGGTGTTAACTGAAAGTATATAAACCTATATAATCTAGATAAACAGGAATAATTAACTCCTATTACCGGTGTGCGCGGTGTTAACTGAAACTATATAAACCTATATAATCTAGATAAACAGGAATAATTAACTCCTGTTACCGGTGTGCGCGGTGTTAACTGAAACCCACTGAAATAGCGATCAATATACGTATAAAAACCCTACCTAACTTCCGAGAATTTGCAACAAAGGTATAAAAAATGAAAACAGTGGAATAATAACGTTCGCACCTACTGTGAAGTTATTAATATCGAAGAAGTAAAATTAGAATTTGTAATTCTTTAAAAATAGACTTTTTTTAAAAATATATTTATAGAATTCTAACAAAATACCGAGCACAGATATCAAGCATAACAAAATTTACAAACGAACTTATTCATTATCTGAATAAATTAATTTTTTAAATATATTTATAGAATTCTAACAAAATACCGAGCACAGATATCAAGCATAACAAAATTTACAAACGAACTTATTCATTATTTGAATAAATTAATTTTTAAAATATATTTATAGAATTCTAACAAAATACCGAGCACAGATATCAAGCATAACAAAATTTACAAACGAACTTATTCATTATCTGAATAAATTAATTTTTTAAATATATTTATAGAATTCTAACAAAATACCGAGCACAGATATCAAGCATAACAAAATTTACAAACGAACTTATTCATTATCTGAATAAATTAATTTTTTAAATATATTTATAGAATTCTAACAAAATACCGAGCACAGATATCAAGCATAACAAAATTTACAAACGAACTTATTCATTATTTGAATAAATTAATTTTTAAAATATATTTATAGAATTCTAACAAAATACCGAGCACAGATATCAAGCATAACACAATTTACAAACGAACTTATTCATTATCTGAATAAATTAATTTTTAAAATATATTTATAGAATTCTAACAAAATACCGAGCACAGATATCAAGCATAACAAAATTTACAAACGAACTTATTCATTATTTGAATAAATTAATTTTTAAAATATATTTATAGAATCCTAAAAAAATACCGAGCACAGATATCAAGCATAACAAAATTTAGAAACGAACTTATTCATTATCTGAATAAATTAATTTTTTAAATATATTTATAGAATTCTAACAAAATACCGAGCACAGATATCAAGCATAACAAAATTTACAAACGAACTTATTCATTATCTGAATAAATTAATTTTTTAAATATATTTATAGAATTCTAACAAAATACCGAGCACAGATATCAAGCATAACAAAATTTACAAACGAACTTATTCATTATCTGAATAAATTAATTTTTAAAATTACGATTGCATGTGGTGGCTTCAAAATATATATTTCTGATAACCATAATTCTATGGAAAATAATAAGTTGTGTAATAAAATTGTGCATATTAATGCATTATTAAATTACATCCGAGAAATATCTAATGAAATATCTTCATATTTAGATCATATTTAGTGTACACCTAAGTTGCATAAAAAATGTTAAGTCTACTTACTATTAATAAGACAAACATAACTGATCATCACGTAATCTATGAAACTAACAAAAACTTTAATAACCAACCTAACCTATGTAATAATAATAATAATAATTGTTGGATGATTTATAAAGCGCCGTTTTTGTGAAAAATCACCTCAAGGGCGCTGTACAAATATTTCTTAACTAATTATGTACAAACAGATACAGAAAAAACATACTTACCTGGCGGGTCGCTTCAGATGAACAGAGCTTTATTAGAAGAAATTATTTATAGAGATGATAGTTTTACATGGTTATTTGTTGCTCCTTTTCTATTGATGTTATATTTATTAGATGATTGGTGGCACAAGAAGAGTTGGTATTTATTGAAATACTTATAATTTTTAGGACTGGAAATTATTCATAAAATTAATTTTAGGACTCAAAAATATCTATAAAATTACCTTAAAAAGCGTAAGAAGCTTTTAATAAATATTAACATATTTTATTTTTATTACCAACTATTATAAAAATGTTAAGTCTACTGTTTGTAAGACTAACATAACTGATCATCACGTAATCTATGAAACTAACAAAAACTTTAATAACCAATCTAATCTAAGTAAACCTAGACTACCAACTATTATAAAAATGTTAAGTCTACTGTTTGTAAGACTAACATAACTGATCATCACGTAATCTATGAAACTAACAAAAACTTTAATAACCAACCTAACCTAAGTAAACCTAGACTACCAACTATTATAAAAATGTTAAGTCTACTGTTTGTAAGACTAACATAACTGATCATCACGTAATCTATGAAACTAACAAAAACTTTAATAACCAATCTAACCTAAGTAAACCTACACTACCAACTATTATAAAAATGTTAAGTCTACTGTTTGTAAGACTAACAACTGATCATCACGTAATCTATGAAACTAACAAAAACTTTAATAACCAACCTAACCTAAGTAAACCTAGACTATCAACTATTATAAAAATGTTAAGTCTACTGTTTGTAAGACTAACATAACTGATCATCACGTAATCTATGGAAACTAACAAAAACTTTAATAACAATCTAACCTAAGTAAACCTACACTACCAACTATTATAAAAATGTTAAGTCTACTGTTTGTAAGACTAACAACTGATCATCACGTAATCTATGAAACTAACAAAAACTTTAATAACCAACCTAACCTAAGTAAACCTAGACTACCAACTATTATAAAAATGTTAAGTCTACTGTTTGTATGACTAACATAACTGATCATCACGTAAATCTTATAATCTATGAAACTAACAAAAACTTTAATAGACTAGACTACCAACTATTATAAAAATCACCGGAAATTGAAAACTGAAAAATGGACAGATGTAAGTAAGTCATAAGTGAGCTAATCAATGTGGCATACTATTTGAAAAAAAATTGTAACGTGTATAATTTTATTAATGTAATACCAACAATAACCTTATGGATTTCAAAATAAAACAAAAAGGTATACCGAAAAAGTAAACTCTGTATTATACATTATTTTAAAAATACTTAAATTTAACAATATATTTTCGGACAATGTGGGTACGCAACATTCTAATTTTAAAGTACATCATTCTTATTTTCTATACATGTAATGACTTTATTGCGCCGTTCTTACAATAATTAGTAGCAGTTGGTGGTGTAACATTACACCACCATTTGGTCAGCATAGTTGCCTTCCAAGCAGCTGATCGGGGTTCGATTCTCGACATTGGCAATATTAAAAAAAAATTGTAGTGTTCATTTTATTTTTAAAAAAAGAATTCTTATTAAAAAAAATAGTAATCTCACAAATCCCACAATTATAATATCCTGTGATTTTTCACGGGTCTGCGCTTATATAAATAAATAAAATCGACAACAATGATAGTAAAAAAAACGTTAGCCCCGTCAGACCCGAGAGCGTATTTGGAATAAATTAGAATTTTTTGTTGTTCCTTTTTTATGTAGGGAAATATAGAAAAACACATTTTTTCTTTGGAAATATATACCGGTAAAGGCAATAAGAAACATTTTGAAATATCTTGTAAATGACAGAAGTTCTTGAAATTGTTGTCTACCGACTCTAACGAGACTCTCTTTAATGTGATTACAAAATAATGGGTTGATACACTTTTTTTATAAACGTACATTAGAAAATAGTTCTTTGTTGTATACGTATAATCGGAATCATCTCCAATATCAGTAATCTATACTACCTCATATCACTCTTTTCACTTCTGACTTGATTCGACATATTTTCAATGGAAGTGTCTAAACTATTTCTCATTTCCCCTTCAGCTCGCTCCGCTCATTTCTCGGAACCGGCAGTGGAAGGCAAACGCCTCTCTTTTCAGCGACTATGTTTTGGTGGAAGGTTAAAGCTATCTCTTTCATTTTCCCCCGGCTCAGCTAAACACTTTTCCGCTAGCAGTGGAAAGCGCACTTAAAAAGAGTTACCTAAATTGTCTCCTAAGACTGGAAATTGGAATATTAAATGTTTTTCGATTTTTGCAAAATGATTCGTAATAAAATATTTGGAAAGTGAGAAATATTTTTATTTCCAAAATATCAGCGTTTTAATTTTGGGGTCATTAAACCCCAGTTTAGGAATACTGTTTCTCCCAGGATAAGTAGGGTTTAAGTTTAATTTATTAATTCCAGATATTTGCTTTAATTTAGCGAGATATACATATTATCAGTGCCGTACATTCCTCTATGACTGTGTGTAAGTTCGGGTATGATTGGTGCATTGAGTATTTGAAAATGGCCACTTTATTATCATCTTCCGCTGATTGTAATGACCAACTAAATAAATAAATGCATCAAATTCTTAGAAAAAAGCGTTTTGATTAGAAATTTGTCACATTTTTTTTTTCTTTTGGTTCATTTTTCTTGGAGTAGGCAGATATTTTGTACTTTTATGGATGGCACGCCACTGCATTTTGTATAGACGTTCATTTGAAATGACGTGAATAATATCTAACTAAAATCGTGACCGTAAAAGCCGCTCTCGTGAAAGCTTACTTCACCGTAAGAATTAGTGAATAATTCTTGTCATATTTTTATTTATGTTGTATATGAGTACCGTATAAGAGTCCCAGCTGCTCTCAACCATCTGGAGCCAGTGAGACTATGGCATTCCAAATCGGGATATTTTGTGAGGCTGAAGGTAGTGGGGAGAGGAAGAAGTTAAAGAAGAGGAAGATGGGGAAGTACCTGGCTATTCAGATCAGATGAAGCCATTTCAAGGAACGTTTCGAATCTGAATGTTGCTCTTTCACCAGGGCGTTACTGAGAATATATACAACTCCGGAACATGCTGCAAATATACTATATATTAATTCCATTTGATAAATTGTGAAATAACATAAATTAATCAAATGTAATTTATTTTCGCACGCCGGAATTTGAACCCCCCGACCTCCGGATTCGTAACCGAGGATCGTAACCACTCAACCACGTAGGCCGTCATTGAATATTTTATTTGATTTTAAAGAAAAGTTGAAGCAATCGCCCCTTATAAAGCGAAAGACTTCGCCGTAAAATTAAACGTCACATTTCAAAACGTAACTTTTTAATTACATTAAAAACCAATTTGAAGTCTCGCGAAAATCTTCTGCGCATAAAAAGATAAAATTCATAACAAATTTATTAATTCTCTGCCGTGACAGAATGTGAAGTGACGTAACGGTTAAGATTCCACCCTGTCGATAATGTAAAGTGATGAAAAATGATTCGGCAATAGGTAAAGTACCCGCAGGGGTGGGAAAAACACTTTCGCTTGATCGATATCTCGCGGGAACGTGGCGTCTCCTTTACAACCTCCATATCTCTTCCATATAGCACCGCATTTAGGCGTTTGAGTTCCTCTTTTCTATTACCCTAATAGCCGGGCGATTTCATTTTATTTATGGTATGAATTTAGTAAACGAGCGATATTACTTGTTTCTTGGCCTGCGTCGGAACGGTGTTATTTGTTATCTTTTATTTTCCTTATAAATATTTTAGTGTTTTTTTACGTGACGTTAGATGTTCGTGTACTCTTTCCCTGCTAACTCCATTAGGTTTATTAAAACGTTTTAAACTGAGTTATGACGGTTGCTATATATAAAATGGTTCAGATCGCTCCACTTTTTGCAAATCGTTTTACTTTTAATCCAATTTGCTTAGTTATGCTAACTCAATATCATTGAATCCCTATGCGGATACGGGTGATGGGAAGATAACTTATCTTATACGAAATCATATTTTGTTCATATACGCACATTTTGCAGAAAAACCAAATAACACATTTTTCTTAATTTTTTTTTATATTTAAATGTATTAGTAATTGGAAATCTGTTTGAATAAATGGCAAGGAATAATGATTATTTAAGTACAAGATTTGATTTATTTTAAAACGATGTATTAATGGCTTATAATTGGCCGAACGTGTTTGGATATGTCCACGTGAACAAAATATAAAAACCAACCAATTTAGAAAGAACTTGGAAAAAAAATCCAAAATAGTTATAAATCTTTCAATATTGATTAATAAAATACTTAAATAGAAAGAATATCTAAATAACGAGATCATATTAAATCTTATACGTTATGTATAACAGTACCGGCTATAGATCTACTAAACCCTTCAATCGCAAAACATCATCAACTGAAGAGATGAGAGGGAAATAATTGGTCGACCCTTAACCCTCTCCTGTGCAAGCTTTAATTCGTACTTAATCAAGCATTCTAAATTGGTCAAGTAAATACAATTCTGTCATGAATAAAACATTTCATTGATGGCTTATAAAAGAAATTAAAGGATTTGGATAGCCTAACCTCGACATCACTTATTTGTTTAAAGGGAATGGCACAGAATCTTGGTTATTATTTATTTATATATATATATATATATATATATTTTATTTCTTGCTAAAGCAATCCCGATGAGTTTCAAAACTCATTTTAGGACGGGAGGAATTTACAATACATAAGTAGGAGATAGTACATACAATTTTACATTGACAGCAAAATATCAAAAATAGAAGTTTCACATACAGACAGAAATAATTTTATAAGGCCAAGTTAAATAGAACAACACACAAGAGAAAACATATAAGGGAACAACAAAATATACAAATATGGATTTACTGATTTTCATTTTAAAAAATCCTTAAAAAGTATTCCTTTATACCATCATTTTGGGATTTTTTATTTTTCTGGATGGTTTTGTACATATCTGGAAGCGAATTATAAAGTGTGTAGGCAATGTAGTTTAAAGATTTTATTCCATATTTTGTAGTGTGTGTTTGAGGAATGCGGATTTTATTGTTATTTCGAGTATTGTGGTTGTGGATGTCTTGATTGTAAAGTGGCTTGACGTTAGTGTGAGTTGATTGTTGAGTAATTTGTAGGATGGTGCTGGTGATTTCATACTTAGGAAGGATCGTGATTGGAAGGATACCGGAAACTGAGTAGATGTCCCTGACATGAGTGTCCCATGGAAGTCCAAAAACATTTCTGAGGGCTCGGTTTTGAACCACCTGCAGATCAGCAATCAATTTCTTCGAGGCAAAGCCCCAGATACAGCAGAGATAGGAAATGTGTGAATGTACCATGGCGTAATATACTGCAGTTAGTAACGGAATGGGTAGTAATCCTTGAAGTCTATATAGCACACCAGTTATGGGGGTAATTTTCTCCTTTACATGATTTATGTGGAGATCCCACGAGAGTTGAGAATCTACTATAAGGCCCAAATATTTTGTTGTCGTTTTCTTTTCGAGGCAGTTGTCACCAATTTCGATATCGAGGCTGGAATTTTTCTTGTTGCCGAATAGTAAATAATGCGTTTTTTTTACGTTAAGGGTCAGTTTATTTATTCTCAACCAGGTTGTGAGATGGGAAACATCGGCATTCATTTCCATTTCGAGTTCCACTAGGTTTTTTTTGTTATAAAAAATTACAGTATCGTCCGCATAAAGTTGAAGAGTTCCTTTAATGCCCCACTTTGTTATGTCATTAACATATATTAGAAATAGCAACGGTCCAAGAATTGATCCCTGTGGCACTCCACATGTTATTTCCCCCAATTCACTCATTTCTCCACCCAGTTCTACTGCCGAAAAGCGATTTGATAGGTAAGATCTGAAAAGTTCCAGAGGAGTACCAACAATACCCAAATGTTTCAGTTTTCGATCAATACGTTATGGTCCACCGTGTCAAACGCCTTCTTTAGATCAATAAATATTGCCGCTGTAAAATCTCCATGGTCAATATGTTTCTGCAGATTTGATATGAAATCGAAAGCTGCACATTTAGTGTTAGATCGTCGTCTGAAACCGTAGTGTTTTGAGGTGAGAATTTTGTTTTGTTCGAGATATTTCAATAGTCTTTCTTTGATGACACATTCAAAAATTTTGGAGATAGCTGGAAGTATAGAGATTGGACGATAATTTTGGACATTTTTTTACATTCGTCTTTATGTATAGGAATAATTTTTGCAACTTTTAGTTTGTCTGGAAAGATACCTTTTGACAGAGAGAGATTTATTAAGAATACGAGGTCATCCACCAGTTCCTCCTTGTATTTAATGTAGATATATGCCCATTGGGTTTTTGTAACGAAATTAAAAACGTTGTTTTATTAAAAAAGTCTCATCACTTTACCCTTCGAGGAAAAAATAAATATTTTAAACAGCTTTGGCTGTTTACTGCGCAGGTGTATTAAAAAATAATATTTAAATTCAACAATACGAATACGATTTTTGTTTAAAACAACGATTTAATTTGGGAAATTGTTTCTATACAAGCTTAACTGAGTTATTTGAGAGTGAGCGTTGTAACAAAAAGAAGGTAGTAACATGTGTAGTATAGCAAAATAACGCACTTTGTCGAGCTTGTCGTATTTACGAAGAGAAAAATAAGATAATGTTCTGTAGAAATATATTTGTTTGCGTTTCTGTACATTGTATAAATCCTTAAAAATCTTTTTTTTAAACTTTAATTGGTAAACTGCAATAAAATTCTGTTGAAGCCTCGAATAAAATTTTAATCAGTTTGTTGAAAACTTGGCAAACATAAAAGCACGAGAAAGCACATCATGTGTTTGTTTCGGGGGTAAAGGTTGTATGATGTATAGATTTATTCGGGCGCACTGCGGATCCTGGCTGAAATGATCGGGTGAGGTCTCCAGTCTACGTTGATCTCGTCCATGCGCGGTCATCACGAGAGACAAGCCGGAGTTCTATGGCGAATTTCACATTATTGCGGTTGTTGTACGTGACAGCCGCGCGATTGTTCCCCGCGGGGGCGGGCGAGGGGCTGACCACAATGGGGAGGACCTCTCAGACAATGATCTGTCTCCTCCACCCCAACTCCAACATCCATCCTCCTTCCACCCCCTCCACCAACCACACACATCCCAGATATTGTTTCCTTAGAAGACGATATTTTACGTCGGATAAAGTTCGAATTCACGGCTTATTGGGTCACAATCGATTTGGAAAGGATAAATGTTAAAAGGATTTAACTTTTCTGTTTATGAAACTCT
>JAHDVE020001488.1:0-38577 GCA_022606495.2 Halesus radiatus
GGAGTTACGACAACATGACGGTGGTGCTGGTGACGTTCCCGGGGGCGCCGGGCGCCAGTGCAGAGGGTCGCCAGGAGGACGGGCTGCTGGAGGACGCCATCCGAACCCGCATCACAGGTTGCTATACCATGCTGCCCGGCCTGACATTGCGGCGCCGCCACAAGCGCAAGGGGGAGCTCTGACCGCCCAGCCATTCCTACCACTCAACCAGCACCCTCACCCCCCCTTACCTCTCACCCGATACTAACACTGTGGCCTTGCATGATACTCTGTCCTGTTCACCGAGAAGGAATCTTAGTGTCTGGTACATAGAAAATAGACACAAGGGGGATGGGTCAAGAACCATCATTAGTATGAAACCGTGCACACAAAGTGTCGCCAAAATCACTCACCCCTTACTACTGCAAATCGCATCTACGCACAGTGGCGACCCCCCGCCTTCGTATCTACCTGCACACCAAATGAGTAATTGTCATTGGCTTTGCTGCCTCGACAGTCTGTGCAGTTAGGTCATAGCTCGCCGACAGTCATATCTCCCTTTGTTTGTATTATTTATGGTCTGGCACTTATGCCAGGTTGACGCCAGCTGAGTGAACGGGCGACAAAATGAGCAGAATGGCATTCTTTTCCCTCGGCCGAGCTAGTCTGCCGGTATCACCTGGCATTAATACTATTCATTTTACCGTCCGTCCCTTACGGGCTTGCATAATACATCTAATTCCGGTAGAATGTAAGTTACCAAAATTGGGTACAGGTTTGTGGCAATATGTGTATATTCTCTTAACGTTGCGAGGTATTTGATGCCTTATTTATGACTTGTGCCTAGTTTGTTGAAATTTCTTTCTCGGTGAACAAATTATTATTTATTCAGCCCTGTGCCTTTTTGTGTGTATTTTTTATGTTTGCTTATGTTGAACATTTTCAGCCTTGTGCCTAGTTTTTTTTTTGTGTTTCTTTCTTGGTGAACGGAACACTAATATTAAATTTTATGGTGTAAGTACTGTTTCTCTCTGACCAATTTGAATAACACATTCTAGAATAACAGCGATCTTCCACAATCTTTTTTAAGGATAAGGACTTCAAGAAGATATTGACTGAAACGGCAGAAATAATAACCTACCGTTTGCTAAATTTTACGTAATCGAGTCATGTTCGCATTCATTTTAAAGAGTATATTTTGTGATTGTCATATTTTCTCATGTGGCTTGTTCCCTTAATGCCTTGAGGTTAAAGAATAGAGAGACCAGTTAGTTATTAGTTATTTTCTTATGTGATTTTTTTCCTTATGCCTTGAGTTAAAAAATAGACGGACCGGTTTTACAGCACTTTTTTTTTTAGCTAACCTGACAACTTCTTTTGCATCATGGTAAAATGTATCCAGAAATCGGCTCCTAGTGAATAAGCTCTTTTTGCTGTGCTGTGAATTTGTATCATTAAATTGACATTTAAGTCAGTAATTTTATACATATGTATTATGATTTTAGTTTTCCCTTACAATATAAAAGTTATCCCCATTAAAAAAAAAATGCAATCACACTTTCCCATGTATCTTCACTGACTTTGCCTAACAAAACTTTTTTTTATTTTCACAATGTTTATTTGTTCTTTACACTTGGGTATTTCGACCCACGATATATTGATCTGTATTAAGTATTCTGTAATAAGCATCTGTTACTTTACAAGAACCAATATTGAAAAATTTTTTTTTCTTAAATTATCCTAAAAAAATTATATTTATTACAATATTAATGCATTCTTAAATTCAGGTAAATTTATTACAATACTAGGAAAAAAATAGCTTAGTAGTTGGCTTTTGTTAGTAACAGATTATCATACTTAATGGATGTTTATTTTACCACAGATAATGTAAATAAGCCAAACTTAATGGTTATTGCTTCCCGCATTTCACAGTCAACATGTAGTCAAAGTAATTCTATTCAGTGGCTTAAGGACAAACTGCCGAGGCCCGTTTGCCCAAATTCTATTAATTAACGCGCATTCATCCCCGTTAAATCGAGTAGAAAATTTTTTACAATAAATTCATACAAATGATTTTGATGAAGTTACAGTAGAAATTTGCAATTGTGATGTAGCTGTTGCTACGCCGTTGATTATTGTTCCATTCGCAACCTTGCATGATACCACTTTACCTGTTATTACTAATATGTATGTGTACATTTGTAGGGCAAAAGGAATCCTAAACTATTTTGGAATTAAACATTGGTTGAAAATATGTGCCTTAGTATTTAAACGTTGATAGCCATTATCAACATCGTTCTTGTTCTTGTTCAAATGGAAAGTATAGTTGGTGACAAATAATAGGTAGTAGGGATAATGTTACGTATCCGCATGAGAAATATTTACCAAAAAACCAACCAAACATATATGTTACCTTATCTTAGTTACCCATTTACTTCCCCATTAATCAAATATGCTGACTTAATCATGTATTGATTATCTGATTTACATTAGATTGTTTTTACGGAATATGAAGTAGAGCACACCATCCAAATAGTGTCCAATTAAATTATGATTAAAATGGGACATTGAACTGTAGAAGTGTTATGTGTATTAGATATTGTCTCATTGGATATTGTTTTTTAAATTTTTATGCCCCGAGGTATCTAGTAAATACCAATTTTTCTAGTCATTTTATTATAAAACTATTAAAACAATATTCTGCTCCAGCACAGTATTGCAGATAATCTGCTTTATGTTGACCATATAGTGCCAAGATTTATTCTCACCAAACAGAAAAATACTGATACATACTATCAAAATTGGTTTTGCTCAATCAACGCTCTGCTTCGTCTGTCACCATTTTGGTGTTGACACCGTCTTGTCCCGAAATACTTTGCACTAAATCTTAAGACAAAATAATGATCCATGCCACCTATTGGTTTAACACGAATCTGGTTTATTATTACATGTGTTTGCACAACTCCATTTTGAACGATATATGGACTGAACGCTATTGTGCCCCGAATTGATTTAATACATCATATTTTCACCTTTCAATATATTCTGCTATGTAGGGATTATTCTAAATAAAAAAAAGTTTCGTGGAAAGGAATACATATTGTGCCATTCATAAATAAAATTTCCCAAGATCTGTATCCTTAATTTTGTTAAATATCGTTGTCAGCAGATAATAACCTCGATACAGACTTAGTTCTGGTGAAGTTACATGTAACATGTAAAGAAACAATAAATAAAAAGTAATCGCTCCCGTGTGTCAAAAATGTTAATTGTTCAGGAGGAAGTAAAAACTGATTTTTCACAAATAAAAACCTTAAAACTTGAAGTACGAATAAAGTACTTTTTTGTGATTTTACAAATATTTAACCAATGTAAAGTCAACCACATGAGAGGTGTCTTCCCATTTTACGTTATGTCGATGTATTGGGATTATTCCTTACTCCAAATAAAAATATCTTGTTTTGTTATAAGTCTGCGTAAAAGAGGCTAAAGTTGAACTAGTCTAAATATGTTTATGTCAAGGAGTTTTCATTTTGCTCCACCTCGCTCAGAGCAATAAAGAGAGTATCTACACATGTGAATGGATATTTTTGCGATGACTCATTACCATGAAAAAACGGTTCTACTAAAACATAATATACGAGGTGTGATAAAAAAAAACGGTGAATAATTTTATTACAAAGTAATAAGCTTACATCAAATTTGAATTAATCTCCTACAAAATCCTTGGCCAGTGATGCACTTATCCCGAAGTTGATCCCATGATAGCATTACTGGAAGGCTTCTTTCGTGATGTAGGAGGAAGTCATTGGCCCATTTTTCTGGTCTCTTTCTCTGTACATCGCTTGCAAACGTTGCAGTAAGCCCCTGTGATATTCGGAGTTTACATTTGTTCTCCTTGGAACGAACTCTGATCGCACTATGCCCTCACTATAAAAAAAACGTTGAGCATGACCTTGAGATACGACTTTGATTGACATGCCTTCTTAGGGCGAGGAGAGTCACTCGTTTTCCATTGGAAATTCTGAATTTTCGTCTCGGGGTCATATCCATACACCAAACTTTCATTTCCACTTATAATTTTTGCCCATGATGTCCGAATCTGCTTTAAGACGATCCCCCAAATCCATACAAACTGATAAACGATTTTCCTTCTCTTTGTCAGTCAAAAGTCTGAGAACAAATTTAACATTCATCTCATTTGCAAATTATCTGTTAAAATGCTTTGTACTGACCCCTATGAGATGTTCAGTTCTTCTGTAAACTTTCGAATAGTCAGTCGCCTGTTCGAACAAACCATTTTTGCCCGTTTTCGAATGTTTTCGTCTGTTTTTGAAGTCGAAGGACATCCCGACCATTGCTCGTTTTCAACTGACTCATTTCCGCTTTTAAATGGCTCATACTACTTGTAAACAGTCTTCAGAGTCACCACATTAGCACCATAAACTGATTTTAAGATTTCATGAGCTTTGGCACTTTTTTGCAACTTAAAACAAAATTTAATGTTTACGTGTTTGAAATCCATAATAAAAGACAGACACGGTAAACACAACCTCACTCTTCCGGCTCTGGAAGCCGTCTGACAAGTCGCAACTTGTTCAAACTTGACACTATTTCGAAGTATCAGGCCATCATCTGACTTATTACATCAAATGGATCTAGCACCAGCAGTTGCTGGTATAAAAATTCATCCATATTTTTTGATCACACCTCGTAATTAATATAAATTTACACTAGTAAAATAAATTATCTATTATTGTCAATTTTAATTTAATTTAATATTAGTCTTTCATGAAATTAGTTTATTATGTTTTTTAGACAGCAATGCATTGATACATGTTAATCTTTCCCCTATTACAGTTTAATGCCATTAATAAACTGAGAAGCATTTTCAAAAAACAATTATTACATTATATCTAAATGGAAATGATGAGATGTGATATTCAAAGTGTCTTAGTACAATTTGTTAAAAAAAAACTGTTTCCTCTCTGAGAACAGAGCATAGTTATAATACTGCAATCTAATTAATAATATTATATTCGCAATAATATAGGGATTTGTTTACCTTTTGAAAAATTACTTAAGCAATTAATGTAGTATGAATCCTGTCAAAATATTCCATACTTATCTTTACGGGTTATTGAAAATTATTGAAATAAATAATTATGTATCTTGGTTTATTTAAGAAATATGGATTTTTGTGAATACATATGTATTTTCTTGTCTTATTAAAGATTAGTTTTAAACATTCCACTTATAGTTATGCGCCATCTTGCATGTAAAGAATTCCTAAAAAAATTGTGTCCCTATAACCATTACTCTCTTATATATTTTCTTTTCTCATCTGTCCTCTTAACCTTTGTGACGCCAACGCGCACGATGGAGCCGATTCGGAATGGTCTCGTTCTCGAGGGATTTTGAGCATTAAATATGTTTGTGCGATACTCAAATTAATTTTATTCATTTGGCAAATGAATAATAATACTCATTTAAAATATTCTCGTTTGTCAGTAGCGCGCGCACAAACTAAAAAAATAAATAATATCCTGTCACCGCGAACTAAATCTGAACAAGTTACTATAATTGAGAATGCCACAATCCCACTTGCTCAAGGCACTGAGATTCTGATGGGGTATTTAGATTAAAAATATATATGTATATATTGGAAGAAAAATCTCCGTGCTAATTCTTCCGTTAGATATGCATTTGCCTCCAGCTCCAGGACCCACCATTCAATCTTTTATTTGATTCGATTTGTTAAAAAACAGTAGTTTTTTCTTTACATAAAAGATACATATATTGCTACTGACTAACAAATCTAATGCATTGTGCATTTTAACCATCATGTGATTACACTTCTCTTAATGAATTACGTGTTAGCTATGCAGACGTTAATTGTTCCTAGCCAATTATGTACTTGGAACTGCAACAGTTCATTTTTATTAAAGGCGTCGACTTACTTTTAATATAATATAACATCATGGTCACCAATTTAGGAATAGACTAAATACACCATCCCTTGACAGCCATTATGTTAAAAT
The DNA here is from genome assembly GCA_022606495.2 of Halesus radiatus. NCBI lineage: Eukaryota > Metazoa > Arthropoda > Insecta > Trichoptera > Limnephilidae > Halesus > Halesus radiatus. The sequence goes on from JAHDVE020001488.1 coordinate 6,021, forward strand.
GTCGAATATGTTGGATTAGATTTATTGCCTGCAAAGGTATTTAGTTAAAACTTTGATAATGTTAATCTGGACATGATGTGGCAATCAATAATGTCCATAATTAGTTTGGTGAAAATAAACTTGTGATGATTATATCAATATTTTTGATAAAGCCCGATATGTGGGTGTGGCTGTGTATCTTCAGTACTAAAAGTACCATAGAAAAGGTTATGAAACAATATTCTACAACAAAATTAAACATGTTCAAGGGAATGGAAAAAAAAAACTCAACAACAAAGTATCCAATAAAGTAGGGAAAATAATAATAATAAAATCCACTTCATTTTTTAATGAATTTACTTCAGACAAAGTTAATCCCGTGTAATCCTATTAGCAAATACGTTGCCGACTCTTTAATCTCCAAATGTGATGTGTATGAAATGACTTAGCATTGAGGTGGATTTATGTTATATATTTATTGATCTGTTTTGTGTTATTGTACCTGCTATTTATTGTTATGTTATTTATTATATTTTCTTAGTTATACATTATTTCTAAAATGACAGAATCCTTATATATATTTTTTATTGTTTTATCGAAAATGTATCCATTCCATTGGTTTTGAGGAATCCAATATTCATATTATTTGTACTTGTGATAATTCGGAGGCTTAGGATCACAGGGGCCTATCTACAAAAACATACGATAAACGCAAACCTTGATTTGAATGCTTTGAAACTCGGAAAATGATGGACATTTTATTAAAAAATATATATTATTAAAGATTTGTGAAGATTAAAAAAAAAATATATATATTTATAAAGAATGAGTGAGATATGCCTTTGTGTTTCCAATTATATATTTTCATTTGTAGATATGCCCGACCATATCTCTTACGGCTGTATGTAAGAGATAGAGCTTTGTGTCACTAATGAATATGATTATGGCATTACCAAAACTAAGCTTAACTCAAAACACGAGTTTTTTGTAGTTAGACACCCCCGAATTATGTAAGCCTAAAGCATTAAATTCAGAATTTATTAATACAAAATACAATCTTAATATTAAAATAATTTTAGGGTGTGCCTTTGCCACTTAGATAGTGAATCTAGATCTCATTCTAAGATGCAGGTCGATCCTTTTATCCTTGACCAAATAATTATATTATCCCAATGAGGAAAAAACTACTATAAACTTTTTTCCCACAGACTTCCTTCAAGTGCCAATGTTAAATAATACATTTTACTGTATTATATTTAGGACAAATAATTTAATTATTTTTTAAATGTATCGCATAATGTTATGTTATTTGTGTTAATGATGTCTTAGAAATTTATTGTTAAAGAGTTTTTGGTGTAATAGCATTCAATTCTGTTGTTAATTTTATTTTATTTTTCATAATGCTGTTTATTACGCTAATGTATTTTTTTTTACAAATCTCCATATGGGTTTACCGTGGATTATGGTGTCTTATCACATTCGTAATGCCATTTAACCCGAATGAAGGTTGTCGTTTTATTGGCCTCAACTTGGCTGTTTTAATAACGCATTATAATAACATAGTTACGCTAATCCATCTTTGAACGCAATTACAGTGAAACTCTCTTACAAAGTTTTCCAAGGGACCGGATAAAAAACTTTTTATGTGGGATAAATTCAGTCTTTAAAAGACCGAAAAAAACCAACCTTATTGAGTTTCACTGTAATTATTATACATAGTTAATGGTTTCTGAAGAAAACTAACTGCTTGGGTCAATGCAGTAGGGGTTTGCGACCATTTCTCAATCCAAATGCTCTGTTTGTTTTTTGTTTGTTGTTTTATTGAATTATTTGCAAGTCCTCGGATGTGTAGAGACAAAAATGCAATAAATTTTTGATTAGCGTCTGACTGCTGTTTTATTTTTGATGATTTTTGTAAATAAGTGGAGACCGAGAAACAAACACATTGGCCCGAGGAAGTATTATTATTAAAACCAAATCTTCAATTGAAAAATACTATCTAGTTTGCCGCTATCATCTTCCGTGACGCACTTTGATAAGCGTTATGTAATGTCAACAACAAAATAGTTAGCTTATATGGAATAAAGTTTTTCAGAAGTTATAAATTGATGTTCCACCATTTTCTCTAGAAAATTTTCTTAACAAATTAACTTTGATAGTGTTATTTTAAAAAGAAAATGTATGCTGGATAATTGCTTTTTCCATATTTGACAAGCACCTTTAAATGTTTGCGAGGACAGTTTTTATCGGACGTCGCTTCTTCAAATCTGCTCATTTTGAAAAGATAAAATACATAAATAGATATAACGATTAGATCAGCAAGCATAATTTAAGTTTGTAGATTTTATTAGATAGTTTATCAATAGCCAACAGCACGATTCCTATCATTTCACACTTCCCAAACACATTACATTATTATAACTTTGCCACACTTCTATCGCCTAATTAAATTTAATTGGCAATCCCTGACTTTCCCGATATAATTGGCTCAGGATGATAACAGATTTGGTTATGATCGGTGTCAACCTCCATAAGTTTAGAAATACTTTTTTTGAACAGCTTTCTCTATAGAAATTTATCATTATTTTCTTCCAAGTGAACTTGTCTACACTTTCACCAATAAGTAAATAAAAATTGTACATTAAAAAATATGATACCTGATAAAATAAATTTCAGATTTAACAATTTCATTCTGAATAAAACAATATTTTATTTGGAATATCTGAAAATGATTAAAATAAAGGATAATAGTCTTGGTAATTTAATTACATATTATTAATTCACTAAAAATATTAACAATAATAGTTCATTTTACACTCGTTTCACCAAATATGAATAATATTTAAGATTACAACATGTTTAAAAATTTAAAATAAAAAACAAATCTTATCACTAATTTTTTAAGTTAAATTAAAAATTGAAGACAACACCATGGGGTGACCGAAGTTGATTATTTCCGCGAGATATGAATTTAAAATGGACTTGTTGAGACGAAGTGCGGAACGAGAATGTCAGCACGTTGTATTATTTTGGCTCTAGTTGCTTGATTGAGTTTTGGCAGGCAGCCATACCTGATTGCTCTGACTCTGCAATAATAATAATTCTTTGGGTGATATTCTCTTTCAAAGCCACTTGTCTGGCTTCCTAATTCTAGTAAGCCAAGGCTACATAACAAATACATACACAACGTGCTTATTGATTTTTTAACTTATGGATGTGTAAATTACTATGTACGCATTTGTAATAATTTATGTTCTATGACTAATGCGTGCCGTGGTTGTTACTATGTATTTTATTGTTTTTCAGGTACATTAAATCTAAAAAATGTATTAGGCCTTAGTGAAAATGGTCATATTGAATGTCGCTGAGCTTTAAACAACCAGGCCAATTTTGCTTGCCAGAAAATGTGGAATCACGCCTTTGACCAAAACACAGTCGAAATGCTATGTTTAACTTTAATTTTTTCAAACAAAGTAGAAATTTAAAAATAGCGTAACATTATGCGAACTATAAAGGATTTCCACTTCATTCTTAATGAAGTACTTACTTTTGAAGCCCCGGGCTGAGCATATTTAAAAAAATAATCCAATGCACAAACAATATAACTAACAATGAAAAATGTCCAATTTTGCTCTCTGTTGAGCTTATCCAGTTTATTGTCGCTATGTTCTAATTAAATTGTACACATTGTAAACCGCGCTTGTGTCCCCTTGTACTGAAGACACCTTGTGTTATTAATAACTTGACTGGTGCAATGCTTATGTTGGTGTTTGTATATTAATGATTGTAACCTTGTTGATTAATATGTCTACAATCTCGTTGACTTGCATGAATTATTGTTAACAATGCCAATTTGCAAACTTCTATCCCGTATTTACAGATGAAATCTAGAAACTCCGATCATTGTTGAATTATAATATTCTCTTTATATCGAGAAATTGAAAGTTTGCCTCATAATGCCTGATTTACACTCATGGTCAGAATTTAGGGGCTGTGCAAAATTGTAGTAGATACGCTCACCCTGTGTTTCGAAGCCCAAGAGTGAGCGCAGCCACTAAACCAATAATACAAGTAATAACTGCGGGCCGCAACAGTGTAGAGAGTAGTCCTCTGGCCCCCCTCGCCTCGGGTAAGATCTGGCCCAGAGTGTAGAGCAGCATTTTTCTAAATAAATTTGTTCATAAATATGATATATGTACTTAGAAATAACTTAAAGTATTGTCCGTGTGACTAATGTAGTGTTTTATGTTTTTCAGAGCTGGTGAATCACAACTTGAAGAATCCGTCCACCATAGCAACTGAACTGCGGAACCTTCCTGGACTTCTCCCTGGCGGAGGAATTCATGACAAGTAATTACTCCGTTACTTGATTAACACAATTGACAGTAACCATAGATAATAGAAACAATGGGGGATATAGCGCGGAAGCGTGCTAACTATATCACCGAGCTACGACTAAACTGCACGGACTATCAAAGAGGCAGAGCCAGTGAAAACACATAACTTTCATTGGCTCCGCACCTTTGTTTCTACCTACACCAATGTGTAGGTAGAGACAAAGGTGGAGCGCCGCTGTGCATAGATACGCTTTGCAGTACATATGGGTGAACGATGTTGGCAACACTTATGTGCATGCGGTTTCATATTATTAATATTTGGATGATTTGTATAGCTCCGTTTTTGTGAAAGATGATCTCAAGGGCGTTAAAACTATGTAATAATGAATTGAAGAAGATAATATTAACATAACCTAAATGAAACATGAAACCAAAAAAAACAACAGAATAAAAAGATATCAGTCGCATCTGAGACTGGAACCAAGTACCTCCGTCTTTCCGGGACAACCGCTTTACCAACGTAGCTAATGAGACCAGTTCAATTTATGTCATCTTCATCGATATCATATCTCAAATTCAAGACTTTGTCAATATCATCCTCTGTTTTTAATCCCATATTATTGGCAGTTATCTTTATGATAATTATGTTCTTTACGAACACAATTGCAACCTAGATAGTATCTCGGAAAATATACAATTTTTTATTTATATGAAACATCTATTGACTTTTTACTAGGTTATGTTAATATTATATTCTTCAATGATTAAATAAGGTTTTTTAAACTTCAATAAAATAATTAAAAATTATGTAATAATGGTTCAATAATGAACTATCTCTTTGTTTCCATTATCTATGTTAGTAACGTATCACAGATCAGCCTAGCACATATGATGGAGAAAAATGGGATTTGTTGGTTTTCTTTGGCAGTAAATAGTTCAACTGGAATGAAAGGAGGTACATATTATATTGTTGTATGAAATGTATATACATATGTTGGAACATTTTCCTTTGCTGCGTACTGCCAAACATCTTCATGATTTACCAAATAATCTATTGTTATCAGATTAATGACCTACTTCTTCAAGCACCTCCATATTGTCATTAAATGAGGTACATAACTTCATAATCAGATGATACATTTAAAAGGATGATAACGGTTCTCTGAAGAAGGTATCACAATAATATCCTCTGATCATATCTTGCTATCATTATTTATTGCCTTTTTCCATGTTACATTTTATTTGAGTTCTCTCGAGCATCATAGGTTCACGTCCGTATGATAGTCGTAAGTCTAAGGACGCTCGTTGGGAATGCCTCATACGCTAGCCGCGGACTATCTGGATGAAGATATTGACTTGTGCGTAATTTAGCATTATGTTATACCAGGGCTCGCCAAACTACGGCATGCGCTCCAAATTAATGGAATGTACATGTGCAAACCTTAAAAAACAAAGTTTTCTTATGCACTTTAAGAAAACGGCTGATACAGACAGTGTCCAAAGTTAAGAAGCAAATACGTAAGTGTCCGTTAAAAAAATGTGTTATTTAAAGAAACTGAGACATTATAATGCCAAAATACTTTGAAATATTAATCTTGAATCTGTTTTTTCCTTGGTTGATGAATAATGAACTGAAAAATCGTTTTTTAATAATTGAACAATAACAATAATTGAATAAAGTGGACACTTCCGCCTCTGTTCTGTGTTTCTACACCTCAATTGCTCAATGATATACAGATCATAACTGTTTCTGTTTTACCTTAATCTTTGTAATGAATATTTCCATATTGTGAGGAGGGTAAAAAATTAAAGAACGTAAAGTTTGACATTTCAAAGGTTAAAAAAAGTTTGCTGAGCCTTGCGTTATTATTACTATGGGACGATAATGACTGGCTCGAGTGCTGCCATATATTGCCCTAATGAAAATTACAGAAGTAATAATCCAGTGGGTGTTGTGTTGCAGATGGGCCGTGATGGAGTCGCGCATGAACGAGCTCGGACTGTCTGATAATGAAGAGGAGGTGGGGGAGGAAAATAAATAAATTTTATATCATAATATTGTCAAATGTTAGGGGAGGAGATTTCTAGAATCTTTTCCTTCATTTTCAATGCAATTTTTTTTAAAGTTTCCACTTGTTAACTATTGTTATCTCGGTAATAGAATGATTATATTATTATTATAAAATTACCATGTAAATGCATTTCTAATCATGATTTTCTAATTTTATCACTCGGGTTTTCATTTGCAACAAAAAAATTATATTTTTTAATCATTGACTTTTGTCTTCTGTATTATTTTTTATTGACTGAATAAAACCGATTGAATCATTTTATAATGGCGTAGTATGGAGACGGGTAGTTCTGTAATATGTAACATAAGGCTAGTACAAACTTTCTACAAGTTGGGTGTTTAAACTAATATTATTCGTAATAAATACTATGACACGTTTTGATATTCCGTTGATTCGAGACGAGAAAATCTCGGGCGACTCTCGTGTGGAATGTCGTCAATTCTCTTCCGCCCCACATTCCTTATGTTAATAATGAGAATTATTATTTCATCTTATGTATATAGTTGGACGATTCGAGTATTAATTTCATTATCTGCTCGTCTGTGAAAATAGCGTCGGAGGATTGACGCCACTCCACCGAGATGCGGGATCCACAATCTGGAATCTTTCAAATACCAAATAAAAGCATAGCACTTAGCACAATGAACCCTCCCTGCGAGGATTCGCGGTAGTGTGTGTTAAAACTACGTCTATATATTATATTAGAAAATTATTATTGTAATGTTAAGTATTTTTTATGCCAGTTGAATTTCCAAACTTTAATACCGAATACATATATTATATATTGATTATGGTTACCGTGTCGAGGCCTGTAATTCATATCTTAGAAATAGATCTCCTAGAAAATAAAAGTAACAGATTGGTTGAATAAAAAATTTATTAAACAATCGCTGTTTGTTCAATGAAATGTCGTTAGAACAATGCCCCTTTTTGTTTTGGATCTTCGTTATCGCGAAACAATGCCACGGTAATGAACAACCACGAAACTCTGAAATGACGGCACTTTAGAACTAATTATTTGCATTGTTTAATATTTCTGGCTTCGAGCAGTGGGTCAGGTTTGTTTCAGAAGGATTATGTTTATTTTTTCTTCTTTTTGTAGATTGCAAATGTGGTTTGAAATAAAACAATTCATATATACATACATATCGTCGGTTGGCAAGAAGAGTGACATAACTGAAAAAAAAGTGAATTCTAATAATATTATCTTTATTTGTATTTCTCACTACTGTAAAATGGTTAAAAACACCCTTTTTTGACTTACAACATTGTTCTTGGTAAAAAAAAAAAAATTGGCACAAGTCAAAATGTTAAATTATTCTAGCAAAACATTTATTTTTAAAGTTATTTTTTCAGATACATTAATCTAAAATGATGATTTTTGAGATGTGCCACTCTTCTTGCAGACTAATATGTATCTGTCACGGCTCTCACCTATCTAGCTCTATTAAGGCAGTATTTTATCAATTGATCAACTAAAGTTGATGGAATACTGTTGTAATATACCTTGGGTATAAGCCAAGTTTGTAGCTGATGACAAATAATTTTATACATAGTTGTGGTTCATTCATGAAAAGTGATTTAAAAATTTAGCAATGACCTCATTTGAGACAACTGTCGGGGGACTATGGTTCCCTTAATATGGGAAATTGTAACAGAGGTGAAAAGAAATGGTGGAGGGATAGAAGGAAGGTTGGAGGAATGTCTATTTAAAACTAGACGGTAAAAAAATTTAAGCTTTTTCTAATAACGTTTCTATTTATTCTGAATAAATCATTCACCAGAGAGATACTAAAAGTGTCTTCCACTCTGGGCAATGGGTATCTAAAACTATCAATTGCAATTATTCATTTGGCCACTAACGTGTGAATGATGTTTGATCTTTGTGTTTGCTTGGCCAGTGATATTGCAATGTCGCTATACTACCCGCATCCGCCGTACTAACTATTTTAATTTATTATTTCTATTTGAAACCAATAAATACATTATTATATATCGGAATTCCGTACAGTATTATTATTTTCCGATGCAAAGTGATGATAAAATTATTATTTGTGTCTTGTATGTAGTTAATAGTATAGTGGAATTTTTAATACACACTAAGGTGGAAGATTTCTTTTTGGAATTTTTCCATTTCACGCAATCAATTTATATTTGTTTTCATATCTATAAAATTAATTATTTTATAAAACCCTCCTCCGTTTCACATAACAGTATTTATTAAAATAACCGTAATTGATAGTGGGAAAATCTGATGGAAAAAGGTATCAATTCTTTACGCTAAAATATAATTTTTTCTTATTTAGCATTTATTTAAGTGTGTTGTTTTCAACATTTTGCATGTTTGAGCTTAGTACCAATCAATCAAATGTTTTAATCAGTCACAAACCGTCGACCTTGGATAATGAATTATTGAAACATTCATATAGTCGAACTTGTCTAAATGTGGTCTTGTCTCATGATAATGAAAGAAGATATACACCCATTTTAGCAATTACTCAACGCCACGGATAGACTTTTTTAATTTCCAACCAACCTCATTATTTCATTGCTTGTTTCTTATTAATTTCATATCTACCACTATATGTGTAATAATTATTTAAATTTCGCACATGCACAGAGTTGCTTAACTTCTCGAACAACTGTCATTATAAAAAACTAGGTACAGATACTTAGTTTTATAATCTGGCTCTATTTGGTATCCCTTTCCTGTGACAGTTTCAGAAAATTTCAGGGCTTTAAAAAAAAACTTTTATGTCCATACAATAGTTTATTTCTTTTACCAAGAATCATTGGTGTTTTCAATCAATGCTAAATGTCTTATAAATACTTATACATTCTCTGGATTGAACTATGCTCACTCACTTATTGGCTACAGTGAGTTAATAATGCAAATCTGTTATATTATATTTTTAATGCTCTCACATTTTTTATTTCCTTTAATGCTGTTACGTATTCATTTAAGACATTTTTAAATACAATATGCGATTAGTGTAATTCAATTCGGGGTAGTCGACATTATAAAATATCAAAAATGTTTTTAACCGGTAGAAATTCTTTTGGACCCTTACGTGGTAATGATTTCCAAAAACAATAACAGGCACGGTAACAGTTCCGTTTCTGCTATTTTACTAATCCACAATAACTTTATGCTCCCGGTCCACGGTAACTTTATGCTCCTGGTCCACGGTAACTTTATGCTCCCGGTGTTATAAATTATTATGTTTTTACTTTGTGTTATGTATTCAGCTAGAAACGCTTTCGAAAGAGATTAGTTATTTAGAAAATCAGTAGAGATGCGCCATGAATGTGAATAGTACAAATGTTTTTTTTTATTTTTTATTATTTTTAACACGTCTTACTTAAATAGGATGCACAGCCTCTTTTTGTGCCCGATGTGGGTTCGGCACAACTGCTTCAAATTACCGCCATGTAACTTGATTGAATGAAGTAATAGCACTGCCACATAATTTAAACATTTCTGTCTGGTTGTTGTGATTTGTCAAGTTTAAACCACGGAGTTAAATAAATATGACCGCAGCAGGAATGACAAAAGATGTTCCTCGTAAAAAGAGCACCTTTTTTCACTCGGAATGTTAAATGACTGTTATAGGTATCACAGCGAGAGTTAATGCGAACACTGTACTCACGCAAACGCATTGCTAGCGTACAGCATGTTTCAAACCTGTTTTACAAATTCAAAAAAAATTAAATTCCTATGAAATTGAAAAAATTATCATTTTTAATCTGTAGTCATCATTTATCATTTGAGGCCTACCCACATTATTTAAGTTTTTGTGTGCCATGTTGTAACAAAAATATTCAACATTTTCTATGCGTGACCAGTAAAACAAATGTTTTATGTCTCGCAAATGTTATGACCCTCATTTTGTTTTTGTTTCTCCGTGGTTTAAAATTGACTTTTACCAAGGCTCAGTTAATCAACAAACATTATCAATACAATATTGACAACTATATTGCCCCATACTCGTTCGGATTGGGATGCAATAATGTCTTGCAAGAAAACACTGTAAATATTCCTAAAAAAAATTGTTTGTATTAAAATTTTCTGTCCCATCACAAAATATTGACGATATTTTTGATCGTTTGAGCCGTTTAAAGTCGTTATATTTGAAATAAATATTCTGTGTATCCCACCATTATGTAATATTTTATGTCCTTTCACATTGCATGTCATCAAGTTATTTGGCCAGCTATTTTTTATATGAATAGATATTTCTCTGGTAGCCAAACTCGCCACAGAGTAATTCACGCCAACCAACCGAAGATCGGGAGCGCAATGAATTTGAATCTTGGAGTCCCGGACCGTCTCTGATGATTGTAGATTTTTTATTTCATATAAGTAATGAGTGAATGACTTTTAGATAGTGGGACAACCTGCTGAGAAGTTGTATGAAGGTTAGTATAGATGTCGCTAATATTGGCTGCCGGTTGTTGCGTGAATTACTGTCTCCAGTTTGGCTACGCTCTTATGGAGCAATATGTATTTTAATTATTTTTTTCACATGTATGTATTTTCTGTGTGTCCTTGTTCCATTTTGTTGTTTCACTCACTTGTTGGGCTTAATAAATGTTTTTTTTTTTGTTTGTTTTAATCTTATTGTTGTTTTTCGTTTTTACACCTATTAATAATCTTTTTTATGTTGTAAAATAGAAGATAGTGTAATATTAACCTATAGAAATGTAATGTTCTTATATTATTCTAGTAGTTACACTACTGGTGAGTTTCAACATTCTTTCTGAAATCTTTTTTTCTTTTTGAACATTAGAAAAATATGGTACAAGTAATACTAATATGCAGTCACGGCTTTCTCTATTGTGAGTTTGTGGAACTCTCGTAAAAGATAAAAAAATAAAACAAACATGTATCATAGTTTTACCACACTTTAAACAGCGCGTCGTTCAAATTCGGTGTTAAAAAATCCACCCGGTGGACTGCCCGAGAGGATGTTCGAAATGAATCCCTTATGTGCGTTATGAATTCAGTGTCTGGGGCTTTCCATCTATTATTTCTATTCGGCTTAAGAGTTCATGTATTGTTGTATATGAAATCTGTTTGTTTATATTTAGGGGGTATTTCACCACCTCTGAGTAAACTATTGAGTTACTTTGATCATGGATTAATATAGCATTACTCAGCGGTGGTGAAACAGATAATATAATTTTTTTAATTAAAACAAAATAACTTTGTATACATCACTTTATTAATATACAATATTACTACATATTTCGTGAGCGATGCTAACATCTTCAGGTTTCAGATGTGAGCATCGCTCACGAAACATGTAGTAATATTGTATATTAATAAAGTGATGTATACAAAGTTATTTTGTTTTAATTAAAATACATAATGACATCACAAAGTGAAAACCTTCTAGAAGAAGAATTCTTCTTCGAAAAAAAAAAAAAAAAAAAGATAATATACCTACACTACTCAAAGAGTAGCGCAAGTCGGCAGTGGTGTGCAGTTCATAGATGATGAAAGGTGTGCCTACCCTATGAAAATGGGGGTAAAAATAAACTATAATTCTAACAAGAAAATTCTGATAAAAATGAAATTTTTTCATAAATTTTAAAGAGCTTTTTTATTAGGTAATAATCGTTTCATAATAATACAATGTTTCTATTTTAACAATTATTTTCGCCTCTTCAGTCGCAACCTAACCCGGCTCCATTCATGTCAAAATACTATCTCCTTCAAGATAGTATTTTTGTATCTTTATTTCATGGGGTACATCGCGCAAGCATCGCAAATCACTCAAAAATGATCCCTATATCAGCCAATATTAACACTCCTTTCGACTGTTTTCATTTCCAACAGCCTGACTACATGGAGTATTACTGCAAGTAATAAAAAAGGTTCATATTTAAATTACCTTGTAATCATTATTGCAACTCTGTTTTTATACTTTTTCATAAATTGTCCGTTTTTTCCCAATGGTGACTGACATCTGTGGAAATATTTCAAAGCCAATCCTTCCAACTTCCAATTAGTGTTTGATCCTTTGGAACGAAATGAGATATATGAGGATGCTGAGTGAAGGGTAAAAAAAAGGCCAACAGCACACGGCGTTCCCAAGCGGTCACCCATCCAAATACTGACAGTGCCCTTTTTCTTAACTTCGGTGATTGGACCAGAACCGACGTGGTAAATAATCTAACCGTCAATAAAATTGATAAACGATCAACAACATTATGAGAAAGTCTAGCTGCATTGTGTTAACATTATGTTTTTTTTTTATGTACCCCTATAGTTTAAATATTTTTTACCTGTAATAAACCTTGCAAATCTAAGATGTTCGGGGTTTCAAGATGAATGGATATTATCAACAAAGCTACAGCCTACCCTCGGTCAAGGAACAGTGCACCCCACTGGGTGAAACAGGTGATATACCTATACTACTCAATGAGTAGCGCTAATCAATAGTTTACTCAGAAGTGGTGAAATACCTCCTTATGTTTTTCCTTGCCACTAAACACTGCCGGTGTTGTAGGGTCAATGTTGTTAGTTGTGTTACAATACACAATAACAGTTGATAGTGCTTCAACGCGCAGTGTGACGCGTCGGAGTATTTTGATGGAAAGAGAAGTAATTATGGTATCCTGATCTATCTAAAGAAGTATATAATACATAAGTCACTTAAGATTACCACATTTAAGGCTGATAAACTTGCTTCATCTGTGCAATACTTAAATTATGAAACAACTTATGAAAATTTTGTTAATGTTTCTAAAAACTTAAAACCCTGCTGTAAACATTAAACTTTACAAGATCTGTAATTTTTTTCACCCGGTTCAGAAAGAAGTATGAACCGGAATTATCAAAAAAAAATAACCCAAGTTGTAAATTAATTTTACTGGTAATTGCATTATAAGACTAGCTGGTGTGTTTTTCTACCAATAAGCTGGCATCACGCTTCGTCTATCTTATGGTGTCCCATTTACCAGTCATCTCAGAGCACAATGTTGACATAAGTTAAATTAATTTGCCTAAAACCACCGTCTAAGGAAAATATGACTTAGTAAAATTTTAAGTAATATATTTCTTTTTCATTGATTCCACGCAAACGCCCGAGGAAAATGATTTCCCTCAGGGCCTGTCATCTTTGGGGATGCTGTGTGGGGGATGTTTTTGAGGAAAGGAAGGAGTGGACCTTCGTCTTGAGGAGACCCATGTTGTAATAGGGAAGAAACACAGGCTGGCAAATCATTCTACAACCGAACTCGAGAATGAGTAGTGGAAATGGCCCATTCTCATGTAACAATTAATGATGAGCGTGGGTTTGGCATATTTCCCGACTGCACCGGTGCCGAAGGGATCAATGACACTAGTTCCTCAGAGCATTTTCCATTGAATTACCAGTAGAACAAGGACAGCATTTCCATCTGACGCCTATGCTCTAAAGATTGCAATCTGGTAAGATAGGGGAATCTATCAAACGGACAGCCCATTTCTGCAGAGTCAGGCTCCAGACCAGAGGTGGCTCCCAAATTCAACAGTGGGGCGAACTTGCGATTTGAACAGGTTCAGAAGTTATGTACTATTAAAGCAGCTGCCAAGATTCAAAACTCACATTTAATGCTAGGATAACTGAACTAATATCCCTCACCATAATTCTTGGTTGTATTTTTCTCATGTAACTTTGCCTTTGCTTATTCTCCGGTAAATGGATTGGAACTGTTTGGCAGATAATTATCTAAATCTATTGTGAATGACTTGCAAAAATATTGTATTTCAACAGTCAGTGGTGTGCAGTCCATAAAAGCTGAAAAGCTGTGCCTACCTTAAGAAAATCGAACCATAGAAAAAAAAAGCAACACATTTCTAACCAAAATGTATTTTTCCATGAATTTGTTAAGGAACTTGTTCGCTCATTTATTCAGTTGGCCACAACAATCTGGGCAAGATGTAAATAAAATGGGCATTTTCAAATATTCATACCCGAACTACACACAGCCTACCTTCAGTCGAATATCAATGACCGCCACTGCCAACAGTATATTCAATGACTCCCAAATGAAAAGTCCTAGGTCGAACACTGATTACCAAGTGACTTTGCAATGTTAGTAAATAAGGAAAAAATAGAATCATCACAAACCTATATGGTAATCTTCTTTTTATCGCAAGCAAAGTTCCTTAAAATGGACTTTGTGCTAACAAAATAAATAATGTATGTAAAGCTTACATGATTTTTCATATTATCGCTAGTCAGCAATTAACACGTAATGTTTATTTCACCTCCGCTGACCTTTGTCAAGAGGTGTCACACATACAATGATACAAAAAATGATAACCTTTGTAGTGCGATGGTTTACGCATTTGACTTTAAGGTCAGGAGGTTATTGATGTAATTGTTCATTCAATATTTTAGTTGCTGCCAGGTAAAAGGAACATTGATAAATAAATAAATAAACTATGTTGTAACAAAAATTTATTAAAAATATAACACAATACGGATATTTCGTTACACTGAAAAATATGGGAATGTTTATAACAGCATCATTAATTTCATTCAAAATGCAGTAAACTATAAAAAAATATATATACATATCTCTCAGTCTTATGTACTTAGGGTTTGATGCAATTACAAAAATACAATAATTTTTTCAAACAAGTATAAACGATAACACAAGCATATAATTTGTTCTCACTGCCTACATGGTCCTTGGGCAACATGCGCAGAATGCAATATTTTATGAACAACTGCACAAATGCTTAAAACACCAGCGACAGCGATCAGATTACGGCAGTCATTGCGCTGAAGTATTTTTTGCTTGTCTTACGTAAATGCTAATTTGTTTTGAAGGCTGGCTGAAGGAATATTACTGGCCATTTTGTTGGAATTCAACAGGATTGTATTCTCAAATTCAATAGAACTGGATTCCCAAAGTCAGCTTTGAAATAGGTAGTAGGATTCACTTATAATTTATTTTATTTCAGTGTTAGCTGACTCCAAGATGACCACATTCCGCCTGATTGTTGTTCGAATGAGATATCTAGTTTGAGTTGTGTATTCCAATATTTGGCTTATTATTTTACATGCCCGATGCAAAGGAAAGCATGGTGGAGATGGCCATGTAGAGGGTGATGGCCACGCCAACACCCCAAGCGAGGCCGCGAGCAGGCTGCGGCACCACCACCACGGCGTACACGATGGTGTACACGATCCTGGTGGCAGCAAAGGCGCGGAACAGGATGGTGGCCAGGCCCACGGAGGGACCGGTCAGGATGTACAACCCGGACACAAACAGGAACAGGGGGATGTTCTCAATATCGTTAAGATGGGCCCTGAAATAAAAACAGATTAAATTTGATGTAACTATTTTGCCATTTCTACGCGAGAACCAAATGCCAAACATTTCTATTGATATCCTACAACTGAAAGGATAAACTAATTCTAGGATTTTTCTGTTCAATGAATGCATATTCCTTGCTTCATTCAGTATTTTAGTTATATATTTGTGAAATGTATTATTTTTGGTTCTTATTTGTACTTCGGTCATACATGACGGTTTTACTACGCATACTCATATACCTCATATAGGTATCTCATTTATATTACATTCAATCCAATGGGCCTCACCAGTTCAAGAATACTTTTATGTGGATCCTGCCTGTTTGGTAATTAGATAAGTAGGTATGTTGTAAGACCTTACAAAGATAACTTCACAGCTATCGGAGGAACATTAATGAATAATAATAAATCCCCTAATAGTACATAATGAGTCTATTATTAACAATAAAAAAACCCTATCTTTTACAGCCCCGTTTTAAATGTTTCCTTTCACCCTCCCTCAATCTCCATCTCTCCACCCACTCTTTACTGACACCTAATATATATGTTCTGCCATAATATTGTTAAGTTAGTATATATTTTGCTCCGATGATAGAAAGATTGTTCCGAAACTGGTCGGCAAAAATATTAAAAATAAAAAGTAGTTAAAACAAAGTTTTATTGCTTCATTTAATAAATAAATAAATCTCTAATATCAACATTCAAAGAAGAAATAAGATCCAAGAGTATTCTGCATGTTTTTCAAAAACTGAAATAAACGCAGAGTCATCATGATGCTAAATTAGTAAGGAGGTGCCAAATTATCTGGGAAGTAGAATGTAAATGTTTGTTTTTCAATACAAAGATGGAGTTACCGGCATCTATTTTAATATTTTATTTATCAAATGAAATATGGTAAGTGTGAAAATAATTATCTAATCATTACAAGTGGTAACACCACACAATAATCATTAAAATAATTTTAATATAAGTTATTATTTTATATTTCTCACCTCCTGATGCGTTCAACATCATCATCCACACGAACTTTTCCTCCGGTGGACTTAGCGTCCTCGGGGTTTAAGAATACCTGAAAAATAAATATGTAATATGTAGAACCCAAGCATCAGAATTCGATGGCAAATGAACAGTTCAAAGCATCCCTAAAATGTTAAAGTTACTAGAATCAAATAGAAGAGATTCTAGTAAGTACCTACCTAGAAGAAAATACATTACTAGAATGGTAGCGAAATGTTTTGTTTCAATTCGAGGTCAATGCCTATGCCGTGTGCAAGCAGGAATAAAGAGAATAGAACCGAGGGGAAGACAACTCATTTTAATACCATTCGAAATTAACTTACAACTTTACTGATGAAATCGTCTGCTAATTGATATTAATTTTAGAAACGGCCATTGTCAACGACACCGGTTTTCGGTGCCGCCGGTATTTCAGTAAGTAAACTCAGGAATGTCATTAGTCGGCTTCTCGGTTACTAGCATAGAGGAACTTGACTGATAGCAAGCATAAAAAGCAACTAAATACCGAGCCACGGTAAACATAAAAAGATAAATACAGCAAATATTATAGGTATCCTTTTTTATACAACAGCAAAGCAGCGTAGAAGAAAGGTACGAATCATAGGTTGTAGAAAATAATGAGTATTAATTTCATGAAAGTACAAATTTTCAAACTAAATAACGAGTTTACATTAGGTTAATTTTTTATTATTGCTAGACGTCCTTAGGTCAAATATTTAAAATGCACCTAAATGAGGGTGTACAAATAATTATTAGGGGTAAAAGAATACTAAAGCAACATGTACGTTAAAAAATATACGTTGGTACTACTAACGAGTTTTTTGAACCTCATCCTCGCAGTCAAAAAGGACATCGACAGCATCTTTACTACCAGAACACAACTGTAAAAGATGTACGTCGAGTACAGAGGATTGTTAAAAGAAAGAATATCACCGATCACTGCCATTTTCACTTAGTTTTTGAAAGTTACTGTGAATCGTAAAAACAACCGGCTAAAACACCGACGGCAAAACGAAGCACGACCGAACGTGGCAAAGCAAAGCGAAGAACGAAGTAATCGGTGATGGTGATGCGTTATTAGTTATTGTTATTACGTTAGATAGGCGAGTGAGGACTTTAACCTTGGCCGGAGTGCGTAACACTGAATATAAGTACCTACGCCCGTGGCCAGTAGAGGGGGGTGTTTCGGTTTCTTTTTCAAAATAACCGAAGCCCTTTCGGTTTCTCAAAATAAACGGTTTCTCGAAACCGTTTAAAAATAACGTACTAAAAACAAAAAACAAAAAAATAGAAAAAATTTTTATAAAAAATAAACACATATTTATAAAAACAGTTTATATCTATCATAAGTAGTTTCCCCAGAATAGCTACTTATATCCAGAGAAATTATTTTTTGACATGCCCATCGGATATATCGGTGTCCAACGGAAACACATTTTTGCGCATTAAAAGATAAAGCGCTTTCCAGACGAGCGGGTGGCCCAGTAGTGTGGCCCAGTAGTGTGAACCAGTAGTATGGCCCAGTAGTGCGGCCCAGTAGTGTGGCCGATGGAAAAATATTTTAACAGGGTTTTCATTTTTTGACTTGGCAATAATGACAATGCCTCTTGTCTCCGCTGAGCGAAGCGGTCTTGAAATTTGAAATTTCGCTTTGGAAATTGCTTAACTATAAATAAAGCGCGATTTCAAATTTCAAGACCGTTTCGCTCAGCGGATACAAGGAGTATTGCCAAGTCAAAAAATAACAACTTGGTTAATATTTTTTTTTCCGTCGGTCACACTACTGGGCCACCCGCTCGTCTGGAATGCGCTTAAGAACGAATAGTGTGAGATTAACGGACCTCTGCACATAATCAAGAAGGTACTATTATACATTGCCTAACGTGTTTCTAAAGCGTTTATTTAAAGCGGGTTACGGCGGATCGCGTTCGACGTTGCGGCCGGCGTTTAATTTTTTCTTAAGCGTTTATTTGCAAAGGTTTACGTCGGGTATGAGTTTAGTAAAGTGTTGCGGGGAGCTATTTTAAATGTTTCGTGCGTAAATCTCAAGCGAATTGTGCTCTACTGGAATCATTTCGCGCGAGTCTATTGCGGACGTAGTTACATGTTTTTTGAACTGTTATTCTAAAATCCACGAAACGGTTGAACCGTTTCCGAACTAAAACGCTTTCGAAAAAAAAACGGTTTTACGTTTTTTTGCTCACCCCTAGTGGCCAGTGGCATCAGAAATCAAAATACGGGTTTTCTCAGAAGCGAACTGGCAGTCGAGAGTAGGGCTAAGTTAAACTACGAATGGGCGCCACATTAAAATTTATTTAGGAAGTTGTATAAAACAAATATTGAACGTTTTTTTGTTTTAGATTCTAATTATAATTTATTATTTTAAGTAAAGGTCGATTTTTTAAATTGGATTTGAATACGAACATTTTATCGATTTTGAATTAGATTTTTCAAATTGATCATACCGTAAAACCAATTTTGAATTTTGCTTTTGATGCTATTCAATTTCAATTTGAATTTTATATTTCAAGTTTAATCTGGATAGGTACGGAGAGCGCATACGTTTATTGTTCAATAATTGTCTTCGAAATAGTTTGGAACACCTGCCCGCATTCCCCTCTCACCCGCAAGAGTCCCACGATACACCACACAAGAAACAATATCTGTAAAATGATTCTTCTGTAATTATTTAAAAAAAAAAAGATCAAGCACAATAGGAAAGCTTTGTGTAAATCTTGTTTATTGTTGGAATATCGATCCCTTGGAATAACAAGGTTCCATCTGACACACCAATGTCATGCGACAATATGCTCTATAGAAGGTAACTTTAAGACTCATTATCGCATAGCATTACCGTGTCATATGGAACATTATTATGCCAAGGGGTCGATATGTGGAGTTAACCAGTCTATTAGTGTAGGTACCTAATGATCGAAGTAGGCACCTCTGGGTATGCCGTTTCCTTGATATTATTATTTTCTGAAATGCAGTTATTGCAAAACCACTTACGATAAAATCTTTAAAGTGCTCCTAGGGGAAGGGGAAGGATGTAAAAAATATCATAAGCGGGTATAATTAATAATGCAACAGCTACAAGTAAACTAAAACTACTAACACGTTTTCTGAACCGCATCCTACCAGTTAAAAACGACATCGACAACATCTTCAACACCAGCACACAACTGTAAAAGATGTATGTCGAGTACAGGGGATTATTAAAAGAAATAATATCACCGATCACTGCCATTTTCACTTAGTTTTTTTTGTTGTTGTAAAAGTTACTATGAATTGTAAAAACAACCCGGGACAATGCCGACGGACTTATCAATGATTGCGAAAAGGCAAAATCTAAAAATGGAGACATGTGTGATCATCAGTTATCGTTATCAAATAAACCTTAATTTTGAGCTAACTTATGTAACATCCAATGACAATAAATAATGTAATGACCTAATTACCACTGACGTCAGAATTGATACACGCACATTTCGACTCCATCTTAGTTCTCTGCCATCCACGTTTGTTTCGCGTGATTTTGACTGCGGTAAGCAAATTACGAAATATGTATAAAAAGGGTCAAACTAAATACTCTAACAAAATATTTATTACAAAAAAAACATTGTTTTTTTACGGATTACAAATTTTTGGTTACGTTTATTTACAAAAACGCAACGACAAATTATTAACCATACTTTTTTCCACTTTAAAAATCATCTTCGTATTTTAAATATTTTGTAAAACATACAATGGAACGGTCAGAAAAAAATAATATTTCTGATTAGATTTTGATAAATGCTAAGCCTATGTAAATTTATAAAATATTTTACAGGTATTTTTCTATTTAAAAACATTATGTTTATCGTATTGCGTAATAATACTATCATTAGTCATGAGTCAGGTAAGTTAGCACTCATTTCACTTTTAGATATGAGTGCCGCTTTTGATACAATTGACCACGACTTTCTCATCAACAGACTAGAAGTAACATTTGGTTTACATTTAAACATTAAAAATTGGCTGCAATCATATCTATCCAATCGCTCACAAGCAGTGAAGGTTGGCAATAAACAGTCCAAATTTACATAACTCTCTTCAGGGGTTCCTCAGGGATCTGTTTTGTCCACTTCTTTTTATCTTGTTTACAAATAATGTCAGAAAAATAATCAAGTCATTCGGACTTCTGGATCATTGTTACGCTGATGACCAGCAAGTGTACTTTTACTGTACACCAAATGAAATTCTAGAAGCAATCACTCTCTGGATGTCCTGAAACAAATTGAAGCTAAATCCCTCAAAGACCGAGTTTCTATGGGTACACGAACAGACGCCTGTATTTAATAGATAACTCACCAATTGCTATTTCCGACAGCGACGTAATTACGAAAACAACCGTCAAACTTCTGGGCGATTATCTGGAGTCGGACTTTTCGTTGAAAAGTCAAATAAACAGGTCAGTCAGCACTGGTTTCTTCTACCTAAGACAACTCAAGTCAGTCCGACGGAACCTTTCTACAGAGGCAACTAAACTATTGGTTAACTCATATATTGTATCACGTCTTGATTACTGTAATGGCATCTACGCAGGTCTTCCCAAATACCAAACTGATAAATTGTAATCAGTGTTCAACGCCGCAGCAAGGCTAATCACTGGGGTACCTAAGTTTTCGCACATTTCGGAACATCTCCGAAACTGGCTGAAGTGCCCTGAGGGGATCCAGTACAAGTTGTGCTGGATGGTGTTCAAAGCTATCAATGAAATGGCCCCACCCTATATCTCTGAGCTATGTGTTCCGGAAAATACTAGTCTAAGGCAGTCAACTCTTAGATCAGCGACATCATCTGCTATCGGAAGGCTGAAAGAACCTAAACGCGAATCGAGCACTAAGTTTGGTGATCGTGCTTTCGGAGTATCTGGCCCAAATAAACTCCCTATGGAATTGAGATGCATAACCAGTCCGTCAGAATTTAGAGCTAAACTAAAAACTCATCTGTTCAGATACTCATTTCCTTAAATTCGTGAACACATTTTCCTGTGTTTATCTATAATTCAATTTTCCATGTCCAATACTAAATTCCCTAGAAATTCCTACCAATATACAATGTCAGTGGGAGCCAAACACCTTAATCTGTTTTAATTGTGAGTGACGAATCTTCTTAATGCGCGTAATTGATTGTCGATTAATTTCATTCATTTAATATCTATGCCTTTCTTTAAATTCAGATAACTCATTAAATACATTTTTTGTATCCATGTCATAAAACTAACAATAAAACATATACATAATATTAATGTAGGTAAAAACTTCCTTCTTCTTTTGGCGCTCATAACATTTTTAAATTTAATCGTATAAAGATATCTGTCTAGCATTACCATCTTTATTAACATGTAGAATATGATATACTCGTATATGTATGTATATTACCCTCAAACTGATCAGAAGCATACAAATGCAGCTGTGATGTACATACTCGCCCCACTGCTGTTCAATATCAGGTTATGCTCTGATTTTGTAAATAGTAAAATTTTGTATATAATTTAGTCTGAAATATAAATATGTTGGTTGTAAGCCTCTGTCACTAGTTTTAAGTCACTAGCTACAGGTCTAAGTTGTAAGTCGCTATCTATATAAGTCTTAGATGTAAATCACTAATTATAAGTCTGAATTAGGTATTTTCTAGTTATAAATCTTAGCTGTAAGCCATTAATAATTAATCTAATATGTAAATTATTATATATAAGCTTAAGTGATAAGGTATAAGTTAGATAAATTATGTTGTAAAGCGCCTTTGAGGTGATTTTCTCACGAAAACGGCTCTATAAAAATAATCCATTTATTATTATTTTGAATTAATAAATAATAACTCTCCACCCCATGCTTATATTCCATAAGTTAAAATGCTTTGACAAAGGGTAAAGTAAACATTTTTTAATCGTTTAGTGACATGATGTTTCTTATTCTTTTAAAAATATAAGATAGTTTCCGGATTCTCTTTGCAAGTAGGTTAATATGGAGTTCCCGTTTTAATTTGCAGTCCACTGTTAACCCTCGATACTTAATATTATCCGTGTGTTCAATTTTTTCGCATGTGCAGTTTGGGGTTTTAGAGGTAATATATGCGTTTAGGTGTAAATGTGGAAAGGTTTTTGGTTGTCCGACATTGGTTTTACTGAAAGATAAGTACTTTTGGAGGTGTTCAAGGTAGGTAGATTCTTGTCGAGCCATTTTTTGTATTACCTTCATACCAATTTCCGTATTTTTAAGGACCCTTTCCCAAGTTTGCGCTTTGAATAAAATTACTGTATCATCTGCGTAACTGATCACATTATATAAGAGAGATGGGATTTTAATTTCAGTGAGTCCATTAATATAAATGAGAAATAGAATGGGACCCAAAATGCTACCTTGCGGGAGACCATACTTTATTTTTGGGGTGTCACTGAAACATTTGTTTAATTCCACTATTTGTTCCCTATTTTTAAAGTAGCTAATAAACCATTTGAGCGCTGGTCCATTGATAACAATATTTTAAAGTTTTTCGTATAACAACTCATGAGAAATAGTGTCAAAGGCCTTAGCTAAATCTAGAAATACTCCAATTACTTTAAATCCATCATGTACATTATTATGGACATTTATATTTTACGTTTTTGTTTTGTATTTTAAATAGTTTGTTATTTATTATCTGAATCTTTTTTTCTTTTTGAACATTAGATAAATATGGTACAAGTAATTCTAATAAGCAGTCACGGCTTTCTCGATTGTGAGTTTGTGGAACGCTCATAAAAGATAAAAAAAATAAAACAAACATGTATCATAGTTTTACCACGCTTTAAACAGCGTGCCATTCAAATTCGGTGTTAAAAAATCCACCCGATGGACTGCCCGAGAGGAAGTTCGAAATTAATTCCATGTGTGCCTTATGAATTCAGCGTCTATGGGGCTTTCTGTTCTAAGAAATATTTCATACATTGTCTTTCTTGTGGCGCTTTGGCCGGAAACCATGCTGAGCCTGCAATCCTTCGGAATCTGCAAGGCGACCGTTTGTGCCCCTATATGAAGATTTGTTAACGGAATAGTATTTTCCAAGAATTAACGTAATTTTTTTTCACCCGTTTCGGAAAGAAGTACGAGTATGAAACGGAATTATTAAAAAAATAATAATAAACTAAGTTGTAAATTAATTTACTGGTAATTGCATTATTAGACTAGCTGTTCTGTGTTTTCCGCCAATAAGTTGGCATCCCGCTTCGTCCATCTTATTGTCCCATTTACCAATCATCTCAGAGCACAATGTTGACATAAGTTGAATTAATTTGCCTAAAGCCACTGTCTTTGGAAAATGTGACTTGGTACAATTTTAAGTAATATATTTTTTTTACACACAAGGGTCTGAGGAAAATTATTTCCCTCGGGATCTTTCATCTTTGGGGATGCTGGGTGGGGGATCTATTTGAGGAAAGGAAGGAGTGGACCCGAAGAAACACAGGCCAGCAAATAATTCTACAGCTGAACTCGAGAACGAGTCGTAGAAATGCCCCATTCTCCTGTAACAATTAGTGTTGAGCGTGAGTTTGGCATATTTCCCGGGTGTGCACCGGTGCCGAAGGAATCAATGACACTACTTCCTCGGAGCATTTTCCATTGAATTACCAGTAGAACATGGACAGCATTTTCATCTGACGCCTGTGCTCTAAAGATTGCAATCTGTTAAGATAAGGGAATCTATCAAACGGACAGCCCATTTCTACAGAGTCAGGGGTTTTTCCCCAAGTATTTTCGGGCTCCAGACCAGAGGTGGCTGCCAAATTCAACAGTGGGGCGCACTTGCGATTTGAACAGGTTTAGAAGTTATGTACTATTAAAGTAGCTGCCAAGATTCAAAACTAACATGCTAGGATAACTGAATTAATTTCCCTCGCCATAATTCTTGGTTGTATTTTTCACGTGTAACTTTGCCTTTCGCATGCTTTACTCTTTGGTAAATGGATTGGCATTGTTTGGCAGATAATTATCTAGAACTATTGTGAATGACTTGCTTGTATTGTATTTCAACAGTCGGTGGTGTGCAGTCCATAAAAGCTGAAAAGCTGTGCCTACACTAAGAAAATCGAACCATAAAAAAAAGCAACAAATTTCTAACCAAAAATGTATTTTTCCATGAATTTGTTAACGAACTTGTTCGCTCATTTATTCAGTTGGCCACAACAATCTGCGGAATATGCAAATAAAATGGGCATTTTCAAATATTCATACCCGAACTACACACAGCCTACCTTTAGTCACATATCAATGACCTCCACTACCAACAGTATATGCAATGACTACCAAATGAAAAGTCCTAGGTCGTCACAAACCTATATGGTAATCTTCTTTTTATGGAAAGAAAAGTTCCTTAAAATGGACTTTGTGCTAACAAAATAAATAATGTATGTAAAGCATACACGATTTTTCATATTATCGCGAGTCAGCATAGATAACGATTTTTTATTTTATTTTATTTTTATTTTTATTTTTATTTTTATTTTTATTTTTATTTTTATTTTTATTTTTATTTTTATTTTTATTTTTATTTTTATTTTTATTTTTATTTTTATTTTTATTTTTATTTTTATTTTTATTTTTATTTTCATTTTTATTTTTATTTTTATTTTTATTTTTATTTTTATTTTTATTTTTATTTTTATTTTTATTTTTATTTTTATTTTTATTTTTATTTTTATTTTTATTTTTATTTTTATTTTTATTATTTTTTTATTTTTATTTTTATTTTTTATTTTTTTGTTAGATAGAAAGCAGTCACTTTGTGGTAAGATATATTTAATGAAAATAAAACAATAACTGTTGTTTATAACCACGAGATTTATTTAATTTTATTAGGACCTACCGGTTTCGGTTAACACAAGCATCACATCAGAGTACAAAATTAAACTGATCACAAATACATAGTGTGTGTTTATATGTACAAAATATAGTAAGAAATAACATAACAAAAAAAAAGAAAAAAAGAGATAGCATGAATTTCTTTGTTCTATGTTATGTTCTTTCTTCCTTTATTTTGTATACATATATAAACACACACTATATATTTTTGATCCGTTTAATTTTGTACCCTGATGATGCTTGTGTTAAGCAAAACCAGTCGGTCATAATAAAATTAAATAAATCTCGTGGTTATAAACAAGGTTATTGTTTTATTTTCATTTAATACATAATGTTTATTTCACCTCCGCTGACCTTTGTTAAGAGGTGTCACACATACAATGATACAAAAAATGATAACCTTTGTAGTGCGATGGTTTACGCATTAGACTTTAAGGTCGGGAGGTTATTGATGTAATTGTTCATTCAATATTTTGGTTGCTGCCAGGTAAAAGGAACATTGATAAATAAATAAATAAATTATGTTGTAACAAAAATTTATTAAAAATATAACAGAATACGGATATTTCGTGACACTGAAAATATGGGAATGTTTATAACAGCACCATTAGTTTCATTCAAAATGCAGTAAACTATAAAAATATATATATATACATATCTCTCAGTCTTATGTACTTAGGGTTTGATGCAATTACAAAAATACAATAATTTATTCAAACAAATATAAACGATAACACAAGCATATAATTTGTTCTCACTGCCTACATGGTCCTCGGGCGACATGCGCAGAATGCAATATTTTATGAACAACTGCACGAATGCTTAAAACACCAGCGACAACGATTAGATTACGGCAGTCATTGAGCTGAAGTATTTTTTGCTTGTCTTACGTAAATGCTCATTTGTTTTGAAGGTTGGCTGAAGGAATATTACTGGCCATTTTGTTGGAATTCAACAGAATTGCATTCTCAAATTCAATAGAACTGGATTCCCAAAGTCAGCTTTGAAATAGGTAGTAAGGATTCACTTATAATTTATTTTATTTCAGTGTTAGCTGACTCCAAGATGACCACATTCCGCCTGATTGTTGTTCGAATGAGATATCTAGTTTGAGTTGTGTATTCCAATATTCGGCTTATTATTTTACATGCCCGATGCAAAGGAAAGCAGGGTGGAGATGGCCATGTAGAGGGTGATGGCCACGCCGACACCCCAAGCGAGGCCGCGAGCAGGCTGCGGCACCACCACCACGGCGTACACGATGGTGTACACGATCCTGGTGGCAGCGAAGGCGCGGAACAGGATGGTGGCCAGGCCCACGGAGGGACCGGTCAGGATGTACAACCCGGACACAAACAGGAACAGGGGGATGTTCTCAATATCGTTAAGATGGGCCCTGAAATAAAAACAGATTAAATTTGATATAACTATTTTGCCATTTCTACGCGAGAACCGAATGCCAAACATTTCTCTTGATATCGCCTATCGCCTGCTAGGTATCAGTGTCACCTGGTACCTAGCAATCGATAGACGTGAGTGAATGCTGTGAGTGTTCGCTGAATTAACACATTGACACCAAAAAAAAAACATTAAAAAAAGTTACCATGGAGGAAGAAGTCGAACCACATGAATACATACATAAAACCAAAAAAGAAATAGCGGAAATTACTACATTATTCGACGATAGCTCAACAAGGTTCACGAAAGAGACTAAAATAGAGATATCCAGAAAAATAAACTCTATTATGGAAGTGATTTCTCATTTCGCTATAGACATGACAAAACTAAAAGAAAAAAATACAATGTTAAAAGAGCTGCTCAAAATGAAAAAGTAACGTATGCTCTAAAAAACAGTTATTACCGAGAAACGGAGACAGAAGAAAATAAATACCCATCACATCACTAAATACGAACCAAACTCAAGACCAACTCAAGGAAACAATCCAAAAATAAATTAAAATATCTACTCTGGGCATCGGAGTAAGTAGTTTAAAAAAATAAATAACAACCGACTAATCATTACTTGCCCTAAAAAGGAGGATGCTACCAAACTGAAAAAAGAAATCAACAAAATATCAGAAAAAATAAATTACCGCCTAAGAAATAAAAAAGAGAAAACCGTGTGTAATATTCGAAGGAATACAGACAAATTACACAAAAGAAGAATTTTGAGCACACCTCATACTCCAAAATCAATACATTAAGATAATAACAGGACAATACCCAATCATATTTGAAGTGGAAGCTATCACCGACAACAAAAGGAACAAGTCACACAATATAATTGCCGAAACAAACGGAAACGTTAAATAAAAAAAACGTGTTAACTTAGGATTCATGAGGATACACGTTGAAGACTGCAACCCTTTAACACTGTTCAAGATTTGGCCATACTGCACACAAGTGCCTAGATAAAATGAAAAACCCAAAATGTATGCATTGCGCCGAAGAACACCGAGAATGAAAATCTCTGGACCGTCCACCCAAATGTGCCAACTGCCGAGATTAGAATCTAAATAACCTACGAGTACAAGACCTTTCAACCGATCACCTATCGGATAGTGTAATATGTAAGTTTAGAAATTATATGTTAAACATTGCAGAAGATAGAATACATTGCGAATCAAACTAAATTATTTTTAAATAAAAAAACCACAACTCAACAAAATTTAAATGGGTGAGTTCATACCTAGACAAAAGAAAAATATTTTCATTAATCACAATAATCCAAATATTCAGCCGTACTTCACGGTGTTAACCGACAAAATTACAAGCGATTGGTCACCCACGCAACTAGCAAAGTATAAATTCGTTTCAACTAAAATAAACGGAATTATTACCAAATTCAGTATTGTCACGATTATTATAGAGCACACAATATTTCTAACTAATTGTATTCAAATTCAAATAAAACTCGATAAATATATCGATATAATCTTTTAAAATACAACAAAAATTGTTTTAAATGGATGACTTCATAGCTAACGAACTAAAAAATAATTATAAAATTCAGGAATATGAATGTGTATTTACTGACACATGCAATGAAATTATTTCTAAAAACATCAATGATATTTTCATTATACGTATTAGCATAAGAAGTTTGCAAAAAAAAAATGATGAACTAATTCTGAAAATAAATAATTTAAATAAAAAACCAGACTGCATAGTGCTATCTGAAACATATACAAAAATCGAGTCACCTTCGTATCACTTACAAGAATACAATTTTATTTCAACCAACATAGACATGAATAAAAATAGTAGGCTCGTAATATTCGTTCACAATAAATGTTGTATTGTTAAAATAACTGAGCACCCTATACATTTAGTAAACTGCATCGAAATACAATTCAAACTAAACAAATCAATGTATCACATAATAGCTATTTATAGAACACACGGTTCAAGCATTACTACGTTTATTAATGATTTTAAAGGTATATTGTCAAAATTAAAAAAATAATAATAATAATAATGTTTCATTGCAGGAGATTTTAATTTAAATATTAATGAAAAAAATTAAAGTTGTATCAAAATTTAATATATTAATTTGTATGACTGAACTAAACTTTAATAATAATAATAATTGGATGATTTGTATAGCGCCGTTTTTGTGAAAAATCACCTCAAGGGCGCTTTAAATTGTGTATTAATAAAAACACTAGGGAAATAAAAGGTCATAACTCCATCTTACTTAGAACATATCTGGACAAATGCAAATATTAAAGATCTTCACAAAGTAAAGTCAATTATTTGGAAAATTAATATAACTGATCGCCATGCGTGCATACTTCTGTATGATAACAAAATAAAACCCAAAAAATAAAATTTGATAACCAAAAAATCTACCACAAATATGACTATTTTATTAAAAACTGTACCACTGAAATTACAGTACCGGTAAAATCAAAATTAAGATGTTTAAAGCCTTGGATTACCCCAGGACTTATAAAATCTATTAGAAATAAAGAAAAAAATTATAAAGCAACATTAAAAAATCCCCAAAATGAAATTAAAACACATTAAAAATGAAATTAAAAATGAAAAAAGTGTGAGTAAATTTAAAAAAAAATTATTCATTTTTATTCATAAACAAGAAAATAGTGAAAGTGTATAGAATTGTATCTTATAATAATATTGTATGTAGTGATTAATCGAATTGTATGTAATTGAAAATTCTAGTTAAGTAAGTGAAAATGTTATTTTCTTTTTTCTGGAATAAAAAAATTTTAAAAAAAAAAAAATGTCCTGAAAATGAAATGAAAATTATTTTTTTACAAAATATACAAAAATAAATTATCTACTTAAATTAAAAAAGAAAAGAAAACTTTTTTAAAAGTAAAATATTATCTGCAGAAAACAACCATAACAAAATGTGAAAAACAATTAATTTAGCTATAGACAATACAAATAAAACATAAAACATAAAGTACATTGAACATGAAAATAAAATCATAGATGCCAATATGCAACCTAAACAATGTGCAAACATCTTTAATTCTTTTTTTTCTAAAGTTGGAAGAAATCTTGCGAAAAATATCCATAAACCTTTTCACCAGAAAATACAAACTATTGAAAATCTACAAAATCACTCAATTTCATCAAACTTTGAAAAAATCGCCCTCAGGTTGTAAAAATCAATCATGTTAATAGTGATCAGGAAATTTCAGACTTTGGAATCCCTCAAGGTACAGTGCTGGGACCAATCCTATTTACCATATATGTTAAGGGGAACAGCTGCGGTGCCTGTTTCGTACAAAACTGAATTTTGGATTGGAGGCCAAAATATCCATCCAAACGGAATGATCTATTTTTTTTAAATTAAAGGTTGTAGCGTAAAAATGATACGACGGCTAATGTTCTCTCATCTCAAGATTCGTGGGTGAGAATGATGGTGAAGCACAGGGAAGTGGGATGTATTGATTGATACAGAAAATAAAACCCTTGTAAAAGGAAAGAACATAAATTTAATGATTCTATAACCACGTCTATCATGGTTTAGCAAAGAAAAAAGTAAAGAGAAGGATTGATCCCAACACGAAAAGGTTCAAACAATAATTGATGGCTCTCATGGTCCGACTCCTCTCCTCAGCATCATGGAAGGCCTCTCCAGGTCCAGATGCTCACCGATCGTAGTAATCTCCAAAAGAAGTCTAGGACGACTCTTCTGAAGCGCCATCCGCCATAGCCTCTTCCGTGGGGTCCAGACAATGGAATATGCAGATGCTACCTTATGTCCTTTTTGGTCCGCTCATCACTTCTTCCGAGATTTTCACCAAAGCAGCAGGCCCGCGCGGTTTGGCTTCATCGCCTCACAATCCGGCCATCGATCAATCAATAAAACAAAAAACACACCCACTTCGGGCAAATTTTGTAGACGCCCTCCGACGTCAAACAAAATAGAAAATCAAAAACATAATCTCTC
Organism: Halesus radiatus; assembly: GCA_022606495.2. Classification (NCBI taxonomy): domain Eukaryota; kingdom Metazoa; phylum Arthropoda; class Insecta; order Trichoptera; family Limnephilidae; genus Halesus; species Halesus radiatus. The sequence continues at coordinate 37,053 of JAHDVE020001488.1, forward strand.
CCAACAAACACACGTCGATCACGACCGCTCCAGTCAGGTTATATCGCCCGCCATGTTGAGTTGCTCCCTTCCGTCTCCCATAGACATCCTCTCACCAATCTCTTCCGTAGACAATTATCCCAATCATAGACTCGGGGTCAGTATTTACGTTACAATTCCCCGCTTCCCCGTAAAAATTTTATGCCGCGAAGTGAAGTAAAATTTGACCTAACCTTCCTCTCTACTCTTTTCAATTACAGAAAAACTGAAAACAAAGAAAACAAGTAACAACCAATATAAAACAAAAGTCAAAATTGACAAACAAAATGTTATATCTTAGTATGACAATACACAAAAAAAAATCAAGTTGTGATACATTGGTGGTTAAGCATAACCGAAAAGCAAGGAAACACTTCATACTTATAATCCTCAAGCAACTTATAAAATAAATAAAAATAAACAAGTTACATGAACCAAACACTTCCTCACTTTATGAGAGTCAATTTCTCTAGGTTAACACTTGTGAGGTTTGGAGAACTCAAGCTCCCACTTCAAAATTTTCAAAAAATTATTTTTATTATTATTAATACCCTACTTAACTAATCCTCTCTTCCTCTTAACAAAAAATTACAATTACCATGCAGTTTCAACAGGGTTTTTTTTTTTATGTATCTAAAGAATTAGACACAGTATACCAATATCCATTGGATAGTTTGCGTATTCACCTCCAAAAATTTTCCTCGTCGTATAGTTATAGAACTATTTGGTTGTCATTTAGCCATTGCTAAATAGTATAAAGATGAGGGTTTACATGTTACAATACCTATCTATCATGTGGTTTCAAACAAGTACATTTGTCAATATCTATATATATAAACTTGCAAAGTACAATTTCTCTCGAAATTTTACATCTTCCTATCTTTTCAAATTGGTGCTCGATTTTTTTTTAATCAAAAATCGACACTGGATACACAAAAATACTTGATAAATTTACGCTGGTGTTAGCAGTGTAAAAATAGTACATATTTACTAAACCTATTGGACAAATCAACTTAAAAAATACTTATCAACATATTATAAACAGTGGTATTACTAGATCTAAACTATCTACTAATCATCTTCTCCTGTTCAAGGAGGCAGAAGATGTTTACTCAAAATTGGTAAATATTTGTTTGTTGTGTGCATGCATTAGCAGTACTACACTTGATACTTAATACTAATATTATTACAAAAAAAATCATACTTTCTAAATGTCTATACTATATTCTTTAAGGAAAGAGATACCAACTTACTTTAGACATAATTATAAACTTAGAATATACATTAAACAGTATAGTTACTAATTAACAATTAAAACTATTTTATTATCTGTGTGAAAGAAAGTAGCTCAAAATCTCCCAGACAGAATATATTAACTATCCTTTTCGAGTGTGTCGTAGTAATCTCCAAAAATTCTAATTTAACTTTTACTCCGGTGCACTCCAAAAGCATAATTTTACCTACGGCTAAACAAATTAAATACAAAGAATACCTACTATAAATATAT
>JAHDVE020001489.1:0-32674 GCA_022606495.2 Halesus radiatus
CAGTGTTGAAGAATCGTATCCGCGTACGGTACAAAGCGCTACAACTGCAGTGTCGACCTTGTATGTTCATTTTGCCTTCGTATATTACCTCTACTAGTAACAATAAGGCAAAAATAAAAATGTCACTTTACCAAGTATGGTATTGTCTACATGTTGGCTTTTGAAATTTTTAAATTTATTTTTGAAATTTCTTGTTGGCCCCCACGGGTTATTCTGTTGTCCAATAAGGAACTCCAGTCCATTTTTTTTATTAATTTTGACATCCTAACTTAATTTTCTGCTTATTTAATTATTTTTAAGTTCGTTTTCATGGTTTAAATTATTTGTAAAATTTTAGTTTTTTAAAGCCCACTAAAACGCATGAAATCTATGGCTTGTTGTGGGTGCGATGTCACACGAGCAGTCGGATTAGCGATTCAATAGGCGGTAATCGATATTATATGGATCCCATACAAAACTTCGAGAACTTTATACTCAAATTTAACTGATTTTAATTGAAGGAAACATTGTAGAATATCAGTGTCTCGTTACTATTGTAGGTGTATTGTACCAAAGTGCAAAAATACATTCATATCCGCAACTAATTAACAATTTATCAGCATTCAAAGAAAGTCTTTTAAGTCCTTTAATGCATAAATTATGTTTGAAAGTCAAATCAGAATCGCTTGCGTTAATAGCTTCCATCAGTGTTCTACGCATGCGCGAAAACTGACGCATGCGCATCTGTGAATCTGTGAGCCGGTGACAGCAGTAGACAGGTTTTAACCTAAATAGGTTGAATAAATTAAATAGTTATGAACTTTAATGGCTTGAAATAAAAATAAATATATTATGCATTGTAAGAAATAATAGGTTTGAGGTATCATTATCCACTTCCAGAATAACTGAAGAAATAATCACCAAAGTGCCAATGACGTCGTTGTTTTGTGCAAGCAGTATAGATTATTAAGTAGACAAATTCGTTAAAATGAATTTTCAAGCAAAAACCCTCAAGTAGTCGCAATAAACAAACATAATTATTTTACTAGCAAAATGAACACTGCAAACAGCGAAATTATAAACCATAGATTATAAAAAGCGGAAAAAAACCTTATCTACTTATAAGTTGGGCTCGAAAACTGCACGTGTGACGTCAGATGCAGTGGTACCAACAGAACATGGTGTTTTGATGGCACTGTTTTTAATTCACTTTTATTTAACGATTTATAAAATCTACGTATAATTATATACAATGAAAGTTATATATTCAGAATCGACATTTGCTGATCTATAGGAATATATATTTTTAAACCCATTATATTTTTCACTGGAGTTCCTTTTATTACACTATTTTGAAGGTAAGAAATCGTGGTTAAAGTGCAGTTTTTAATAGAAAAACAATTAAACAGCCTACTCACCTTTTTTTAGTACAAATAGGCGCCAGTTATTATTGACTTTTTCATCTGCATTTTAAAAACCTACCTAGACAAAGAGCTTTCCTTGTTTAGTAGACATCCATAGTCTCCCCCCCCCCCCCCCAGCTTTACAATGCTTAATGCTCTATAGTTTCTTTATATGTACAGAGTGTCATCGCAAATATATTTAAAACAACAACTGGCTTTGAGTCGATGTGACTGCTAAAATGTTGTTTTTTTTTCTTATTCATTTTAGTTGATCTGAGAGTTGTATTCTAGTCACCCAATCGTTCCCTTGGAACAACAAGGTTCTATCTGACTCGTCAATGTTATACGATAATGAACTATAAAGTAGTTCTCTAAACCTCATTATCGCATGACATTACTGTGTCGGGTGGAACCTTGTTGTTCCGAGGGCACGCAATATTAATGGATGTTATTATTTGCAATCCTCTATGGTTGTTTTGTTAATAATTTTTGTATTGTTCTTTTGTTCATAAATCTTTTGAAAAAAAAAACTTTTAATATTTCTCCAGTCTCCCTATACCAAAAATAGTTATTTCCAATTTATAAGCCCAATCCAAAAATCAGAATTACTGAAAAGAGTGAACACTGAGTATATTGAGTTCAAAAAATTGATTTTGAAAAGAGGGGATTTTTAGTGTTTTAGTTAGCAACCACCAGGAGGTGTATTTGACTTGTAGTCATAGTTACAATATGTGTCGCGTGTCTCCCATATCGCATTTTGATGTTAATAATTCGCCAAAATACATTAGTACATAAAATGGTTTAAAACCTGGCTTATAGTTACCACAAACACAAAACCATTCTCTAGTGCCGTCCAGAACGAAGGGAGGGGGCGGGGAGGAGATTGAAAACTCATTTTGCAAACTCTTCAAAATTATCATTCCTATTGAACATTTATTGGTAAACCTTATAAACATTGACAATATATATTTTCTCAGTGTTTTCTTCATATGTATGCAAGGTGCCCTCGGTCACCGAATTTCGGGAGGTCATTCTACATGATAATACAAATAAAAAAGATAAATAACTTTTTTGATATTCCAACGTTTGAATGTAGTTTTCAGGTAAAAAGGTTGAACTGTTTGTACAGAAAAAAATCTTCCACGAATAAATATTTTTGTATAGGAAAGAAACAATAGAATTTCGAAAAAGGTTATTTATTTTTTTTACTTCTAGCATGGTGTAGAATCACCACCCGAAGTTACTGCACTAAACCCGGGGCAATATGTATAATGAACCGCCCTTCGCTCTTTATTACCATTTTTAAAACCCAATCTCTTCCAGAATATCTCCCCCTATTCTATCAATTAGTATTTTATGTCTTAATTATCACCTTTTCCGTCGAAACCCTATTTTTATGAGAAGTTTCCTAGCGTAATCTCTGCGCCCATCTAAAATTATATCCATCATGAACAGTTAATTCACACGTTACCTCTCATTCTGATTTGCGACGGGTTCAAATGTGTATGTATAAAACAAACTTTTTCATACAGAATCGAATTTCGCTATCTCTCGTGCGAAATTCAGGTTCAGGGTTCGATTCTCAACCGTGACATTATGTTTTTTTTTATGTATTTTTTAATGTATCTTTAAAAATACATATTTTTTCATTTTTATTAAATATTTATTTTTAGTGCAAACTTTAAGCCTCATAAATCTTACTATTACAATATCCCGTGATTTTTTATGTTTCTAGCTAGTTGTATAATAATGCATACATTTACTTCAACGTGTAATTAATATCAGTATTCTGTATATTCCTGATGAGGAAAAGTTTCGCTTTCAAAACATGTTGATATCTATATATTAATAAATTGATGATTACAAAGTAAATTGTAATTCATTTATTAATAATGACACCACAAAGTGAATACCAATCTTTTGAAGAAATTATACAGAAGTTTCCTTTCCCATTTTCGAAAATGTCATTATTTTAAACAGATAAAATAATTTATTTGAATGACAATCTTACGTGTTTTTTCGCAAAAATCACGCAATATTGGGTCCGCAACATCGGACGTAGGTCCGCAACATCTGACGTAGTTCCGCAACATCGGACGTAGGTGCGCAACATCGGACATAGGTCCGATAGGCAAAACGGTTTTATCGCAAAAATCACGCAATATCAGGTCCGCAACATCGGACGTAGGTCCGCAACATCGGACATAGGTCCGCAACATCGTACGTAGGTCCGCAACATCGGACGTAGGTCCGCAACATCGGACGTAGGTCCGCAACATCGGACGTAGGTCCGCAACATCGGACGTAGGTGCGCAACATCGGACATAGGTCCGATAGGCAAAACGGTTCTCCGTTGAATGAAGATGGACTGAGAGTGTAATACAGTAAAACGCAATATTAGGTCCGCAACATCGGACGTAGGTCCGATAGGCAAGACGGTTCTTCGTTGAATGAAGATGGACTGAGAGTGTAATACAGTAACCGCAAGATAGAAAGAGTTACATCTACCTAGTTTTAATTTAGAGTAAAAAGGAATAAGTGACTTCCATGAAAATATTTAATAAAACACGACATAATTAAAATAGATCAAAAATCTCAAAGCGAATGAATGGGATGGGATTTCAAGAAATGTTATTAATTTTTTCATGCCTATAACTTGTTAAATGACAGAACTACACCTGTTTTTTTATAATTTTCGGAGCATATAGTGTCGGCAAAAAAAAGTTTACACTTGTGCGGCAAAAAAAAACTTGCCATGTCATGATTTCACTTGCCGCCATGAACTCCAGATTTCCTATAGCATAACACATGACTGAGGTCATTCAGCCCGGCTGTCTTTCGACTAAGGTTAGGTTTTATGATCTAATTATTTATATTATTTTTGGGTTATTACTGCTCTAAAGTCGAGTTGCCTTTGTCAACTTCTGCCGACATTCTAAAATAATGGCCAAGTCTTCAAGTTTTATGATATTTTCCGGTCCGTCCATAATCCAAGCTAGCTTACTTATTGTATAAATTATCCAAACCTATCTCTCCGAGGGAAATTGCTAGGAATGGCGCAAAAGTTTTAAAGTAGGTAGGTTTGTGAATTCGGTCTTACTTATTGTATAAATTATCCAAACCTATCTCTCCGAGGGAAATTGCTAGGAATGGCGCAAAAGTTTTAAAGTAGGTAGGTTTGTGAATTCGGTCACTTGCAGGTACCAACGGGTATTAAAAAATATTTTTTGTCTAAAATACCCTATTGAGAACAATTTATTGACGTATTTCGATTCTTAGAATTTAATCGAATTAGAAACATTTATCGATATTGATCACGTCCATCACTAGTATTGTAGTATTGTCTATGCTTTATGAGTCTCTACACGATGGGCCATCAGCTGGTCCACTACGGATGGCCGATCGTGTAGTGGACATAGTGGAATAGTGGAGTGGTATATCTATGGTGGCGTCTGATGGCTTATGGCACAGAGCGACGGTGTGCGATGTTGCGGGATGGCCTTGTTGTCAGTTTTTCGTCCACACATCAAAAGATGGTGGGCCGGCGATGATGACGCTCCTTACACGTAGCGAACTGCTCAGTGTCCGCTTGAACGTGCTCCGGAGATAACGCCCTAGTTAGTCATATTTACGTAGCTTCGAAACATTTTTCAACGTAATGGCAGTAGTTTGGACATGTGATGAAACTGGAAAATTCATCGAATTATTCCTTTGATGAATGTATATGAAATCCCAAATTCAAAAATAAACGCTAAATACGTATTTTTGTAAATTATGGCTTCCAATATTGTATTTAAATTAAGTAAATAAGTATTTTTAAATAAATATCTGTGCATTTATTTCCTATTTTTATTGTGCTAGAATTATTGGAAGAGAGAAAAATCAAAACAATAACAACAAATTATAAAAAAATATTACATATTCTGAAAATTCGAAATTAATTTTATGATATTAGGTAGCATATAATATCATAAAATTACATTTATATGTCATTTGTTTGTAATTTCATTGCTTAATATACTAATAAAAACTAATCATCTCGTTTTTTAACCATATATATTGCCGCAGCGGCACGTCCATCCAGAAGCACCTTGAAAGTAGAACCAAACCTGGCCATTAATGACATGGCCATCGTGTAGTGGCGTTGCAAATATCGCTGGCCATCGCATCGGCCAGCTGATGGCCCATCATGTAGAGCAAGGTTCACATAACACACAAGGTTCAAGGTTAAGATTACAAGGTTCGCTCATTCAGGGGTAGACCGGTGATTGGTTAGAATATCGTTACGTAGCTCAGGTCCCGATTGCCACCGGGAGGTTTGAATTCCCTGCAATACAATCGGCGTCAAACGACTCAATTTTTATTTACATTTTTTATTATTAGTTTCCATATAATTATGACATTTTAAGGTAAGGTATAAATATTAAAAATACATGTACGAGTATATTATAGATTTTTTTTCCATAGTCCTCCTCACTAGGAGATCCTGTGCTGAGGCGGACCAGATTTTGCATAAAGGGGTTTCAGTGACTTCTATATTTCAACTTTAAGGTTAGGGTAGGGTCTTTCCAGTAATTTAATACGTAATCTATGACGTTTTTTTGAGAATAGTAGTCAGTTCTTGTTCTGGTATTTCCTTAAGCCAAGTTTTAATGGACTTAATGCAATTATTGATTGAATTACTTTTTTTGATATTAAGTCGGAGTTTGTTATATAATTTTACAGCTAAAAAGAGCTTCTCTCTCCAAAAGTAGTATTGCATTTAGGTATATTTATCTTGTCTAGTTGCTTTGTTCTGGTATTATGATCATGAAGAGTCGTAGCCATTTTCTCATTTTTAAGATATTAGGTATAACTAGAATAATAATTTAATAATAATTTATTTTATAACTAGAATATTTTTGGCAAAGATTTTTTGAATACTAGTAACGTTGAAATTTTTAAAAATTTCAGTTGTTGACGTCCTTTAAAATGGTCTTTATGATGCATTTCTGGTTTGTATTTAATGGTTTCATGTAATTTGATGCAGCTGAGCCTCATCCCAAAATTCCATATTCCAAATGAGAATGACATAAAGCATAATATACTCTATTTAGATCCTCTATTGACAAGATATTTCGTAATTTTTTGAAGAAATGGATGAGTTTTAATAGCTTTTTTGAAGTTCCGTTAATGTGTACATCCCAGCGGAGTTTATCATCAATTAAATTGCATTTGCTAATGATTTATTTTAAATACGTTGGTAATTATTATTTATTAATACTAGTATCCGGAACTAAAAGGAAATCCCAAGAATATTTGCCGTGTTACTTTTACACTAATGATAAAGAATCGATGTTATTAGCATATTGCACATTGACGAGTATTAGGATATTTGGTGTCTAACGAAAAATTACAATTTCTCAAATGGCAAGTGTCGTTTTGCAAACTATCACGGCTAGGATATAACTTATATTTTAATTGTTTGTGCTTAGAAACTAATTAAGTTTGTTAATTTGTTATTATTTGTATAACCCCCTATGATGGCTCGACGCAACTTATGCGAGGAAGAATATAAAACGTAAACCAAGCCGCAGGGAAATAGCTCGATAGACATATATAATTTATTTTTACAGTAACTTCATACAGGAGGCTCTGAGGGAAATAATTTCCCTCAAGGCCTATATCATCTTTGGGGATGCTGTGTGGAGGATCTTTTAGAGGATAGTAAGGAGTGAACCTGGGTCTTGAAGAGATCCATGTTGTATGAGGGAGGAAACACAGAGGCCGGCAGATCATTTCACAGCCGAGCTGTTGAACAAAAGAACGAGTCGTAGAGCGATCCGTTCTCATGTGACAAATGTCAACCATGTGCAAATGTTGGGCGCGTTTGGCGTGTTTCCCGACTATGCACCGGTGCCGAAGGGATCAATGATGCTAGTTCCTCAGAGCATCTTCCATTAAAATACCGGTAGAACAAGGACAGCATTCCTACCTTACGTCTGTGCTCCAAAGATTGCTTGTTAAGATAGGCGAATCTATCAAACGAACCTCCCGTTTCTGCACAAAGTCAAGGGTTTTTTCAGATATTTTGGGTATCCCAACCAGATATGTTTCCAATGTAATGTGATATTGTGTATTCATCCATGATTTAAAGTTTACCACTTTAAAAAAACATTTCGTTTGGAAACTGTAAATAAAAAGTATAATACGTAGTGAAGTTTAATAAACAATGGCATTATAAGCTTATCGTAAGAAATTATGAGCCGTTGCAGAGATCTAACTTCAGAGCTGCGTACTATAGTATAGTATGCCTGTATTTATTACTGAGATCAATAATAAAACAATTGTTGCACCACACATAGACTACTGTTCTAGTGCTCTCTGTATAAGTAATGAAGATACCTTTAAAAAAACTCCAAATAATCCAAGACAGAGTAATGAGACAAATTTTAAAGTCTAATAAGTATAAATCAATACAGACAATACTCAGGGAATTAGATATAATGAGTGTGTTAACATAGAATTTTCTATAACATTTATATTTTTAACGTTCTAACAATTTACTACAACATACCTTACTTTAGAGACAAACTACATTACAATAAAGACATTCAGACACCCTATACAAGACAGAAAGAAGATATTGGACATAAAAAAGAAATGAAAGGACATAAAATTTTTTTACTGTATAAAGGCATTACAATGTATAGCTTACTCCCCAGTGAAATAAAAAGTTGTGCCTAGATTAAGCATATTTTGGCGCTCTCGCAGCAGCCGGCAGCTTTTTATAAGCGCTCCAGTTTATCTGGGAAATATTGCTTAGTTCTTAATTTTTCCGGTGTTAAAGTAGCGTAAAATAACCGCAATAATTTATAGGTTACATTTATAAAAATCATATAATTTTAGTGTGGCCGTTTCGGGCTTAAATCAAGTTTATAATAAAAAATCAAATAAAAACCCAAATATTTTAACTTCAAATCTGTCACGTTGTTCTAAACTAACCCAAAAGCATCGGTCGGTCGAAGCGTTCGACACATGTGCTTATTAAAAGACCTTTTTGCTTGTTAAAAGTGTCCCAAAGTGATTTACAATGTTATTCTTTGAACTGTGGTGATTGTAAACAATATCGTATACGAGCTAGACAACTCAAACTTAATGTTGAATGTGCTATTTTGGAGCCTTTAATAAGCTGCAAAGATATCGCTGTATAACCTTGAACCCTGTACCACAACTGCAATCCGCAAAATTAGATTTCGTGGCTACCGAGAAAGGCGCAATAGGAAATAAAAATATTTGACGAGAAGATCTTCTGCTGTCACGGCGACCTGAGTTCTGACCTCCAGTTCACGGAGCAGATCCGGTGCATCATGCGGCCCACGGACGTGCCCGAGAAAGCTGCTCCGCGGCCTGCTGTGGTCCACCCCCCACAAGGATACCACCGGCTGGGGCGAGAAATAGACGACACGCTGATGTGGTCTTTCCAGATCCTGAAGCCGGCCGACGAGCGCCACCTGGCGTATGGGCAAACCAACACCGAGCGTCCCGTCACGCAGCCCAGGGGAGTCACCAACAAAGACAAAGAAGATTGGAAGATAGGATCAGTACCCCCGGCCCCCGTCCTCACCCGCCGCCCAACTTCACATAAATCCTATCATTCGTATTAGCGTCTTGTAGCGCCATAATAATATCGTAAGGAATAAATACAGATAGCTTCTATTATTTTTTTTTTCAATTAAACATGTATGAAAACTTAGACCAAGCCGTATTTAGTTTTGATAATTTAACTGCATCCTTTATATAAATAATGTGTAATGATAGTGTCCAAAAAAAAAAAGTCATAGATTTAATATAGGAATAATGTAAGAATAGGAAGTAAGATTTGTAAAGCGCCCTTGAGGTGATTTTTCACAAAAACGGCGCTATAAAAATCATCCGAATATTATTATTATTATTATTATTTAGAGTAAGATGTAAAAATTAGGTACGTAATAAGTATTAGGAATAAGCAATATGTAAAAATATATATGTTTATATTAGATCACGAGAAGTGGAATTATTGTGTTTATGTTTCAAAGATAAATTTAGTTCTTCAAATAATGCTTCAATTTATGAAGATATCGTATTTGGACTTTTCAAGTGTAAACACGTGTCATTGTTTCGATGTAAGTACTAAGGATAATAAATAATGATAAAGTATTAAAAACGCTAAAAGCATGTGAACTGGAGTAGTTCTATAGAATAAATAGATACAACGTATGATAGACAATAGCCGACTCTGTATACGACTGACTATCAAGTATCTTCGTTTCGGGATCCGAGCTACGTCAAGAACTTACGAACCGCCGGACTAGTTTTTATTTCGAAAAACGCCTGTATAAGCAAACTTATATGTTAGAACCTTGGGTGTAGAGGTCCATCTCCTACTGACCGACATGGGTGGTATTTCTATGTGACCAATTGTCTCTGACATATATCTATACCATCTATGGCGTCTATGGTCTCTGACTGCTTCTTCCTGTTTCGTTCCGTTTTCCGTTTGGTCAAGGAGTTAAGTGCGTAATTCCGATATTTTCTTCGTAAAATTGCTCGTATTCAGTATATTCAACAAAATAAGGTTTATTTTGAAAAGTTTTCGCCAATTTCTCAATTGTGCTCACGGTACTATCATAAATCTTCAGTTTTTATAGTGAAATATTCAAGTTCTCCAAAATGGCTACCAAACGTCCGTCAAACGTATGCTCAAGTATGTACAGTTTTTCAGAGGATAGTGATTGTTCCGACGAAGATAGTAATATGAATCGTCGTCAACCTTTAAAGGATGCTAAAAGGGCTCGCTATCAGTCGTCTGTTCGCGAAAGAAACAGTAAGGTACGTAGATTGCAACATGTTTCATCATCTTGCGACGAAAACGCTCCCATTACACACGGCGACAAGTACGGCGCGGGCAATGAGTCCGGCACGCACTACAAGAAGCAGGCGTGCAATTCCAGGAATGCCATTTTAGCTAGAGAGAACCGGCTTAAGAAGAAGTTATATCTAGACGGTCTGGAGGGCCAAATATCGACCCTGAAGACGCAGAACAGAAAAATGAAAATAACCTTGGGTACCCAGTCCAGTTACATAACCGATCTGGAATCGGAGTTGAACTATCTGCGAAGCATCTTGGCCAATTCTAAAGAGATCAGCCTTCTTTTGAACACAGTAAACATTCGCACAGGCCTGCCAGTAAGTACTTCTCTTCAAAATAATAATTGTGATTTTGTCAGCAAAGGAAGAAACTCAGTTTCGGCAAAGACAATGCCCATTGCACGTAAGACTGCATGGTCTTATGAGAATGCTCACGAAGACGTGATGCCTGGAAACGAGCAGAGAGATATCCCCACACCTCCCACTTCTGTGTGTTCAGTCGCTTCTCCGTCCTATGAAATAGATTCCCCCATGTCTCCGTTCAACCTCGATGTTACATCGTATTTCTCCGATGATGACCTGCCTATTGCACTGAATGATGTGGGGCTCTCTCCATACATGTCTGTGGATGACTTGATGTCTAACCAGACCCTGCCACGCATCGATGAAAACCCTTCAGAATCCATTAAAAATACTGAGAATGCATTCCTCGATCACAATTATTCTTCAAAACTGTTTACGGAGATAGCTGAACCCGAAACTGGCCACTTTGGAGTTTGCTTACACATCTCAAATAAGAAAGTATCTCTGGAATTCTGTTCCCAGTGCAACAAGAAGGCCACGACTAACTGGGAGTCCGCCGCGTGCTGAAGGGCTGCACACTACACCGATGCCTGCATCATGAACCCTGCAGTGTCAAGGAAACAGTAGAAGAAAGAAGAACTTGTGTATATAAGAACAGTAAATTGTCCGTATCGACTTTATATATATATCTTTATTACAATAGAGTTAACTCTTTCAAAACTTTACAAATCAAAGAATAATCTTTATTCTAAGTGCTTTAAACAAAGAAGGACAGAAGCCTCAATGACTATTGATTAATAGAGTTAAAGCGAAGCTTTGTCAGGAACAGCCAAAAGCACCAGTAAATTGAACGAAACTAATTTATGACTTAATCTCTATTTATTTTTTTCCGATCTACTTTTACTTTTGGGTTTCCAGCACATCTGAGCTAACCAGTGAATATTTCCCTGTGTGAACCTCTGTATTATCTTGTTGAATAATTTCAGGCATTGCGGCAGGGCTAGTTCACCACCGAGCCTCAGGTTCAGCCCCCGGATAAGCCAAGGTGGAGTAAACTTATACTGTTACAAGCGTTGCATTTTAATATTACTCACTTATTTTACAAAGCGCCCTTGTGGTGATTTTCTCATGAAAACGGCGCTACATAAATAATCCATTTATTATTATTATTACAATAATGCCTAATATTAACCTAGTTTTAAAGTGTGGTTTTATTGAATTAATGACTAGAGATAACTTATATAGACAGTACACATTAGAATGCGACGCTTCTTTAGATGAGATATATTGTATTCCGTACACCTGTTATTTGATGGAGATGATTTGTTTTCAGTGGAGAGTCTGGGCTGGCGACATCGTGCTCCTCCATTACTCCCCACTTACGGCTAAGTATGATGTATCGCCTGTACTTTACTAATTCCCATCAGACGCCTCATTCCATAAGTTAAACTGAATGTAGCTTGATCATATATCTCGCTCGTAGTTCATACTTCCGAATAGGATCTGTCTATTGCATGTATTAATCAAATTTTACTCGGTTTATTATTAATTTATTCGTTACCAATCGTATCTAAGTTTTATTAGGTTATTAAGAAGGAAAAAATGTATCATTAAAAACAGAATAAAATAAATGTTTTGCTTTTTGAAACTGTGTTAATTTATTTAGCTCCCATCTTACGAAGAAATACTATACACTGTTTTATGTTTCAGCTCTGGTCTGCCCGGGGACCGCAGAGTGTGGAAGTCGGCAGTGCTGAGGATTGTCTTTTATTTGGTGGCAGCGAGTGGCTGCCTAAAAAACAGGGAAAATGCGCTGTGAATATGGTATCAGTTAAAGCCACTGTCTGTTTGGTTTTATAGGGAAACAGAGTCTCAAGGCTCGTATAGAAACAATGAAATTGGCCCTCATCCCAGAATAATTTTTTTGCAAAAATTGGAATATCCATTAGAATCTAATAATACTTTTAAACCATATGTTTAAATGTTTTTTCTTTTCTCAAAATTTACTAGGGTGTTAGATCGTATGTGATAAAATTTACTCATGTGGGATATAAATAAAAAAAACATTTAAGTTTACTGGTGTATATAAACTTTACTTCTAACCAAAAATTACATTTACTATGATAGTTCTCCAAGCACTCGGGGAGGTGAACGGCCACTTTGCATTTTTTGAAATCCTAGCACCATTTTGAAGAAATTCAATGGCTGCCGGCCATTTTTAAAATTTTAGAATGTAACTATCAGAGAAAAACTTACAAACATTATTGCCAATACTACGAAATGCAAGCCTTGTTACCCATGTAGCTGTTGGTATTTAAAATTTGATTCACCGATGTCACTGGTGTGTCCATTTTTGGTTTTCAGATCGGTCTATTTCTAGACTGCCAGTGGTGGGGATCGGGTAAGTCACCCGCCAGGCTGACATGGTTCTGGGCCAATGGGTTAAGAATACATGGCTACGTTTGATGCCGTCCTTTCAGGCGCTTTTGACACTACGCACATCTTCATTGGTTTTAGCATTCGCTTCCAGTATTTTGTAGCTCGGTGTTGATCCAATGGCTGATACATATTTTGGAAGAGGAAACTGTGGCTTTGGCTCGGTGCCCGCTGACAGTTCTCCGATGTCTTATTTTTTATACAATTTATTAAATAACTGGAACGAGATCATTTATATGACAACCTATAGTTTATTTAGCAAATTTTACTTACTAAGGTTCTAATTTTTATATTTTACAGTGCGTTACAGATATACAAAATTATCAGCGACATTACCACTGCAGACATTTCCTAGTGCAAAAAGCAATGCTGCACGTCTTCCTCCTTTGGCCGCCTGCATAGCCAGGTTTGTAAATCTGAGAGTTAAAACCACCGATGTCAGAATTAATAGACCTACCATATTGTCTAATTTGCCTACCATTTTGATGGCTGGAGGCAAACCACTTGACATCCTAAATTTTGTACCAGGCTGGTTCAAGCATTTCTCAAAGGCACTACGTGAGTGGTTTTTAAAGTAAGGGATGCAACCCCCCCCCCCCTTCCCACCCCCGGGGGTCGCAAGCTATCGATAAATAATTCAAATATATTTATCATGCACACAATGGTTATTATTTTACAGAAGAAGTACATCACTATCGGAAATATAAATTATAGCCAAGTAACACAAATTAATACGATGGGTGCGCTTGTTTTTCTTCAAGTAATATATGTATTTCATTTTTATCACAACATTAAAAAAGAAAACAGCCGAATCTGTGGTTCCGGGGTTCATGAGGTGGGGTTTGTCCAGGTCTTGGTGGCGGATGCGTCTGCCCACTAACTGCGTGGTGGGCTAGATTGGAAGTGGCCGGTCGAGGGAGACTCCTTGACCTCCAGCCATACTCTCTCGACCCATCGCCTCGCACTGCAGCGAGGGATGGATAAATTCGTCGGTAACTCCAATTTCCAGATTCCTAGCAACCCCCCATACCTTCCTTCCAAGAACTTCCTCTCCTTAAAGAACCCTCTACACAGAATCCCCAAAGATGTCATAGGCCCTGTTGAAGATTATTTTTCTCAGGGCCCCGTGACTAGAATTTTAACAAAAAAGAAAGCAGATGTTCGCGATAAGATATTATATCTCATATAAATACACCTGTTGTCCTTCAACAAATCGTCGAATGCAGCGGCAGTTACATAATTTAAATAAAGTTGATGGAAGGGAAACTATAATAACTAGCAGCTTGAGACAATACGGCATTTGTGGAAACCTTAGCTTAGGAGTATAACGTCTTATCTAAGAAAGGATTAATAATAATAATAATAATCGGATGATTTTTATAGCGCCGCTTTTGTGAGAAATCACCTCAGGGGCGCTGTACAAATATTACTTCCTATTCTTATATTATTCTTATATTACGTCTATTCTATGAATTTATTATTATTTATTTTTTTTTTATTTTCTCTTTTTGGACAGGCCATCATTACACATTATTTATAGACCATATAAAGAGATGAAGTTAAATTATCAAAACTAAATTTAATGTTAAATTGAAAAAAAAGAAGCTAACTGTATTTATTCCTTACGATATATTACAAGACGCTAATACAAATGATAGAGTGACTGTTTCCATTATATTCAAGAATGTATTTAAGCTAAGACAAAGAATTATTATCCATATTTTTAGGATAAATAACACAGAACACTCTTAAAAGGGTGGAGCGGCGGGGGAGGATGGTGGCCGGTGGGATTTATCCAGAGGGCCCTCAAAATCTTCTTTTGTTTGATTGAATGTGGAAACAAAATTATACATATAATCTGTTCAATTTACTGGTACATTTACAAATGCCATTGAAAGCAAATGGTTAGAGAAATGCCGGAATAAAAATAAAAATTTACAAATATTTATTACCAGCTGTAAAAATTAAAATAAGAACATTTAGCTTCACATCTTTATTGTACACAGTTCAGCCGGCTGGCAAAGTAACCGATAGGGCCATTTCAGTTACATTCGTCGAACTTTCGAGGTCACATGTCTTTAAACATTTTTTTTTAGTGCTTAGCGCAAACTTTAACATGGTTCGCACTAGGTTATTTAAATTTCACCATCGGGGGATTGTGTTGTTTTGGCTTTTTGTATGAAGTATTTGCTTTGGGTTGTGAGCCTATATGTGCTGAATGGATTCAGCACAGCACCTATGGGAATATTGCGTCGTTCTTCGACCGTAGTATTCGGTCGTGTAGGTTTTAACGGAGCGCTGTTTTAATGTGTATATTATAATGCAAGTTAATCTTATGTCCTCATATTTTTAATGGAACTACTAATGGAATACATCATCGCTCTTTAGATAAAACCGCCACCTGTGTTAATAAGTGTTACATATGAAACTGTCTGCAGTGTTAGGTGACCCGCGCACCCTTCCACAGAGATTTCAGTAAGTTAATTTTAAACCTAATGGAAGGTTGCCGGGTAGTGAGCACATCTCGTACTTCGCTAGACGACGCTGTCGGGATTCTTCACATCGCTAAGCTTTGGATCCTAGAGTTAATAGAGTTAATGTATATGTTCTAGATACGGTGAGTCAAATTTTTGTTAATTTATTTTTTCAAATAAAGGATTTTTTTTAATAAAATTGTGTTTTAATTTGAAAAAAAAATTATGTTTCTTTACTGCTCACCTTGCTACTGGGGTCTTATTGCTCTGTAGTTGAGATGCCTTTCTCCATCACTTTCAACGTTCCTGGTAAATTGGGAGATCCACTCTCTAGTTGCGCTAGCGATGACCCGTAAGGATATTCACATATAAATTGAGGTCTCTTTTTTACTTTGCGGGTGTTTTAAAAATTCATTGAATGATATTGCCTATAGATTAAGCATTACCTCGGGGAGTAGTAAAGAAAAAATAACTAAAGACGGATCAGTTCTGGGATTGTCTGGTGGCTTTTGACTTGGCTCTTTTCCACCATAGTGTCCCAGCCGCCGAAGCCAGAACTGTGGCATTCAGGATTAGATTTTAAAGCTGATGAGGAAGAGGGAGTTGAAAAGTACCCGTCCATTAAGATCTGGGTGTCAATCGTGGCCATCGGTGGTTTGTGGTGGTCTTTCAGCAGGACTAAAGAACTATACTGGAAAGGATGGCTATGTACTGTTTTAAGAAAAAAATCTGGCTTGTGTACCACAATAACAATAATATATTTTTTAATTTTGAAAGTAATGTGTGAAAATACCAGGAAAACAGGTGTTATGTGTCCTGAAGTCAAATTACTTACCATGAGCTCAATGCTGGTTCTGCAAGTAGGTTTCATGACTAACAATACCTGGGCTATTGTAGTCTCAATCAGAACTAACTAGTTTTTAATGTGAATATAACATCTGAAATTTCGATCTGCCTAAGATTTTTCTTTGGGGGAGTCTGACACAAATTAATGAAAACATGCATTGTTATTTTAATTGCGATAAAAGTTGACGTTTTGTTGTAAATATAATATATTTACATAAATGGTTAGTAGCTGAGTGGACAAATGCTTTGGTTTCCCACTGCATTGATGTTATGGATTCAATTCTTCTGCTAGCCAAGTCCTTAACATTGCACAAGCAAGATTTTTCCATTTATAATGGATTGTAGTAGGAATTTAAAAATATTGTTCCAAACTTTTTCAGCCACGGAACCCTAAGCAGCTGCTTAGATGTTAGCGGAACTCCAGTTCCTCTTTAAAAAAATATTGGGAATTTTGAACATAAAAAGTTAAATAAATAGACTCCTTAATAGCGCAAGAGATAAATATTTTATACTGATATATATAATTTTGAATATCGCAGATTAGTCTCAATCTTCCGGAGCCAGTGGGATTATGTCATTCCCCAATTGGGGTAACTTTGGAGACTGAAAGGAATGATTACAATTTATGTTTTTCTTGTCAACGGTCAAACTAGTATAATATTCTGTCGAATTTTATCATTCGCAACATCCCACAATTATTATGTTACTAGGCTGAAGAGAGTGGGATATGAATTATTAAATCATGAATGAACTAAAGAATGCGCTGCAGGTGAAGTTTTTGCAAATTATCCATTTCTCATCCAAGGTAAAATTGATAAATGCTGTCATTTGAAAATCGGCCTCCAAAAAATATTGTACCTCGAAATCTTTTAGTATTTTAAAAAATGGAACCCTTTAAAATATTTCTAACGTAGACATGGAAAAGCGCCGCAGGTTAATATTTTTCAACCTCGGTACTTCGAATTCCGAAAAGCAATTATTATTTAAGCTTTTCTGAATTCGCCAATCATCTTATTGATGAAGATCATACCTTCAATCAAAGCACCAGTGCTAATATTCTGCGCAAAAAATGGTCATGGCAACAGATTCAATAATTTAGAAGCACCTGAAATAAAGAAAGCCGTTAAAACCAAAAGCCTAATTCTTAATAATCAATTAAATGTGTCCAATAGCCCAATATTAGGTATATTTCCCATAAACTCTTAAAATTCCTATTATCCCTTAATCACCTGTTCAGGTGACGCTTTGTCCCTTTAGATATACTATGGTAACCCATTATGTACACATCTGTCTCTGTTAATTTCATGCAATCTCACACTGTTTATTTATTCTATGTTATGTTTTCTCTCATTCCATGTATTCACACGCAATGTATTTTTTCGTTAACATAATTTTGCACCCTGATGCTTGTGTTGGCAAAAAGTGACCTTAGAGAGCCCCCTTAATTCGTAACACCCGGAAAGGTTCATTTCAGCAAAAATCGATTTGTAACTTTAATGGTTCGCGAAATACGACCACTCCGCTCTTCGAGTCCGAGCGACCGCAAGGTTCATTTTGCTCATGTCACTTTGTAAAAAAAAAATCAAACGGTCACTAACTTCGGACCGGTTGAAATTTTATTTTGTTAAGTTTTAGGCATCGTCTCGCGGAATGTAATATTCCGGCAAAGACGCGGACAGGGGAGGTTAAATAAATGGATAATATTTACTAAAACAGATGTCGGGAGGTTGATAAATAGTCGCAATCGTCACTCTACCTGAAAACAGTGCTGCTAAATAAAATCAAACTTTTGACATTTCAAAACACCGGAAAACAACATATTTCGTTAAAAAAAATTAAGTTTTAGGTAGATTTTAATTATTTTATTTCACTAATATGTTAACGGGGAGAGGGACGTCGGAGAGTTATTATTCATTAATTCAAAATAATGATAATATTATTGTGCAATACGATAAACGTGGTGTTTTTAAAGAGAAAAATATTTATAACTTTTTTTTTAATTTGCATGGGCTTAGTATCTATCGAAATATAATCAGAAATATTACACATTTCTGACCGTTCCACGCATGTTTTACAAAAACATTTAAAAAGTTGAATATCCTTAAAAAATGCTGTGAAGGTTTTTCTGTGACTTGTCGATAAGATAAATTAAAAAACCAGTGGTTAGTTTAATTTTTTCATGAACACTACCTAACTTTAATGTTTTTTTTTTGTAATGAGGATTACAAATCTTTGGTTATGTTTATATACAAAAACGCAACGAGAAAGGATTAAAAATACTTTTCTCCACTTTAAAAATCATATTCGTATTTTAAATATTTTGTAAAACAATGGGACGGTCAGAAAAAGTAATATTTCTGATTAGATTTTGATAAATACTAAGCCTATGTAAATTTATAAAATATTTTTCTATTTAAAAACATTATGTTTATCGTATTGCGTAATAATACTATCATTATTTTGAATTAATAACTAATAACTCTCCGACGTCCCTCTCGCCCTTAAACCGCAAAGTGACTTCTTTCTAGCAAAATACAAAAAAAAATTAACACTTAATATTATGTATGTACATTCATACTGGTATGAACCTGTGACTTCATAAGCCCAAGGTCAAGGATCTGACCCTTCTTTTCACAGGTCATCTACCGACTGATTCGGATTGCATAACAAAGTATTCAAAGCGCAGAAAGTATGTTGTTTTCCTATTTTAGGAGTAGGGATAGAATAAACACTCACTATCATCTAAATTTTTATTTAGAAAGAGTCAATACAATATATAGTACATTAGACGTCTGTAACATATACAATATTATTTACACAATAGGTTTAACGGTTGGTTAAATCATTACTTTATTAGTCTACGCGTACATTAAACCATTCAAATAAGTTCATAAGTGACGGCAAGTAGGTTACGTGCTAATATGACTGGTTAAAAACAGTAGAATAACATTTAACATTAAATTAATATTATTACTTCAAAACATTGTCAGAGTCTAACAAGTCGTTAATTCAAGGCACATTCAAAGTCAACTTGCGTCACACTGAATAAAGATTGGGGGCGGTGAGATTCTGCATTTGGGAGTTTCGTGTGCGTCTCATTTACGGGCGGCAAACTGGCAGCCTAGTTATCGACAAACACTCAACTTCTGTGTAAGTATTTCTAGTGTTTAAGTAAGCACATTCTTTTCAGAATTTGGCTGGATAAGTTAAAGGCACATTAACAACTGTGTGTTTTCATTAGTAAGGCATTTTTATCCCTTGTAGTGTTTTCTAATTATGACACACAAACTTGACGAAGAAATAATTAGATAGTGCTTGAATGTTTTTAGAATTTGTGCAATACACAAAATAATATTATTGAGCTGGGAAGCAGCCCGATTAGTAATATTTAAATTGTAAAATAATTAAACTTAAATAACTATAAACATACAAAGTCGTCAGACATGCAAATTAATAAATAAAATAAACTACACAATATGCGCACACCTCTTCGGTGTGGTACTTTACAAAACTTGTGTGATTTAATCTAAATAACACTTGAGGATTAAATCCTAATGCAGAGAAGGCTTTCAATAAACTTATATGTATTCATTTTATTGGTAAATTCTGAATTAAATATATTTCTTCAATATCTGCTAAACTCAGACAGAACAATAATAATCAACTGTCACAGATTACATATTGAAAACGTCGCATTCCATTGGGTTAATTCCTAGTATTACAAATTTCAATAGTTTAAAATTACACTGTCGAAATGAATAAGTTGACGTGAAACTCGTATTTTGAATACTTTATAAATAGTTATTACAAATATAAAGTTAATTCCAAGTTCAATACATACCTAATTATTGTAATTTTCAAATAAATACATTCTTTATATATAAAATGTTTATATAAAAGTCCATACTTATTTGATTTTTGAAGAACAATCATAAAAAAAAAACTGTAAAATTAAAATCATCATCTTACAATATAAAACTCTGGCACGTTGTGAATAATTTTCTTGGACAGTTTATTTCAATTTCAACACACATAAATATAATACATATGTCCACAATCAAAAATAAATACACAGTTCAATTCCTAAATATTTATCAGATGATATAATATGATGAACAACAAGAGGCACTGAATTATGAATGAGTCAAAATGTTGAAAAAAACTCCGTGTCCCGAATCCCATAAGCTTTTTAAAGATATCATCAAAATTCGCTTGTACATAATCTACAGACAAGCCAACATTGAGTGCAGTCTAAAACATTTATGGGATGGTGACGATAAACATTGATGTATGTAATTGCAAAAGTAGTGGCAGCAATCACAGCAGACAAAATAATTAATTTCTCTACACGCTTAAATAAAAACAGCAGTTGTGATTCTCATTGAATAGATTGCTTCACACCCATCCGCCAGTGAGCTTATGAAACAGTTCCTCGTCCAGTTGCTGGTTGGTGTCCTTGGCTCTCATGGACAGGAAGATGTATCCTCCGATGAACTCGTGGAAGACCTTGCAGTCAGCGGACAGGCACGAGAAGATGATGCTTCCCTCCTCGAACTGGACCATCATGTGCTTTATCTCCCAGTTTACATTCCAAGCCTGGAAACATAAGAAATCATAATATGAAAGTCATATCCATGAATGGTACGGTTACATACCCAATTAACATAGCGAAGCTAGCCGTTAGTACCTACCTAAAGTCATTAACATAAAAATTTGAAACTTTTCATTGTCTGCGACATTGTAAATAACTATTAATATTTGTAAATGTAAATAATTATTATCGAAAATTTCAGTGAAACTGGTGTAAATTTTTTTTTTTAGCTTTTTTCGGTCATTTTAAAAATCTGTTCTCCAGTCCTTAATTCTAAAAAAAAAAAACAAAAATATATCACAGAAATACCTACTCTTCTTTAGCCAATAACTTTCTAATAAATATAATATCAATGACAAATAGGATTTAAACAGTAACTGCAATATGATGCAATGTGCAGTCTTTTCTAATATGGTGTCCAGTGCGTGCAAAATCATATCTTCTCAAGATAAAACTTTATAATTTAAAGTGTTAATCTGGAGTGACGTGTTAATGTTTCTTTCTGTGTCTGTTTGTACATAATAAGATAAACCCCAGCAAGTAATAATTGTACAGCACCCTTGGGGTGATTTTTCTCAAAAACAGCGCTATACAAATCATCCAATTATTATTATTACTGAGCACGAGGGGACCGACTAAATTTGCTCCTTATAGCCATTACACGTTATATCCAAAGTGATTTTAAAAAACTGTGTGTACCTACTTGCCTACCTATACTATCAATATATTCGCCAATGTACTCGTATATCTTTTTAAAATATTGCTTAAAATATTATATATATATACACACATATATATATACACACATATATATATACACACACATATATATACACACATATATATATTCACACATATATATATACACACATATTACAAAAATATACACTTTTATTGGTGAAGTTCATAATTATTGATTTAAAGAT
Organism: Halesus radiatus; assembly: GCA_022606495.2. NCBI lineage: Eukaryota > Metazoa > Arthropoda > Insecta > Trichoptera > Limnephilidae > Halesus > Halesus radiatus. The sequence goes on from JAHDVE020001489.1 coordinate 21,848, forward strand.
TTCGCTTTCATGTTTCTCAATTTCTTCTTCAAAACACTCGACACATTATAAGCCTGTTCAGCCGGTGTCCATCATACCACAAGTTTGTTTGCTGCACATATTTCTGCCATAAAAATCCCCTTTGTCCATAAATCAGTAGCTTGTGCGATTGCTATTGTCATAAAACAGTGATGCACAATGCGAACTTCGTATGGCCCACATGGCTTTCTTTATATGAAAATGAACGTCTGCTGTAATTCTTGAAAACCCTGGCTGAGTTTTTGTTAATTTATACCGCATGTCCTGTCCTAAGTAGGAACAAAATTTGAAGAATCAGTTAGCACCACACGAAAATCAAAAAATCCCTAGAAATCTGAAATTATGAATTCCTAACTACCAACTAACTCAAAATCCACTTGTAGGTAGCGAGCCGCGTTTAATAATTAGGTAAAGCACCCCGTCTGCTAAAAACATTGTCATAGATGTAGGTATCGTACACTTTTGTCCGTTTTCAAAATTGACAATAATTAGTAATACAAAAGAAGATGACATTCACAGATTTTATACGAGAATTTTACATTGTGTCCGATGGATAGGAATGTTTCACATTACCTACAATCTTACACAGGTAGCGTCATAAAAATATTGTCTGTAATTACTTTGAGAATTGTTTTTTTTAGACCAAACAATAAGAAAAATTATTATTGGATAATTTATATAGCGCAGTTTTTGTGAAAAATCATATCAAGGGCGCTGTATGGTCTATGTAAGTATTTAGAAATTGGGTTGACAAAATCATTTATAGGGTATATCAGTGAAGCGAAATATCATTGGGTAATTACTCATTATAGCCGTGATCCGGCTATTGCCGTAATTGTTGTAACCGAGTACGAGTGTATGTAGATGTGTGGCTTTCTTGATTCATTTTCGGTGGCAAGGAAATTAATAAAAATTATGATTATCATAGTTAGTATTCATTCTGACATGAAAAGTTGCTACTTTCAGGGACTTGTGGAACAGAATATTACCTTCATGGTGCTGAACCGCCACGTCTTAAGATGGTCCCCGGTACTGATGTCCAGCTTCATGATGCGATTGTGCGCCACGCCCAGCAGCTCCTCCTTGCGGTGGCCCATGAACTTGACAACAAACAGCGCCAGCCCGTGCTCCGGCAAGTTCTGCCAGGCGCGAATGTACTGCAGCTTAGCTTCCATGGAGGACAGGTCTTTCACGTTGGCGTGATTCTCCAGGATTCGAGTTGTAGCCTTTCCCTTGAGCTTCTTGTGGAAGCGCTGGGCTATGTAGTCCTGCGGGCTGATGTCGAGCTGCTGTGGGCTGATGGCGGGCTGCTGTGATGGCTTCTGCAGCGCCAGGAAGTCGCGGATGGCGCGCGTCTCGCCCGCCCACCCTGCGTCCGCAAGCGTGCGTCCTCGGGCTCCCAGTCTCAGGGCTGCCAGCCAGCGGGCATACTGCTCCTCCTACAAACAAAAATAAACACATATTTTTAAAATCCAACTATGAGAGTATACTCAGAAGAACTCTCTTCCTTCACTCTTATATTGAAAAGTCAATAGACATAAAAGTATGTATATGGGAATTCCAACCACAGGGATTCCATTTGGGACCAGTATTATTCTGCGTGTTTATAAATAATGACATTATTAGTGGTTTTGATAATGTTGAGATACTTTTGTTTGCCGATAATCGTAAAATTTACAAAACTATTACTGATAATTATATATATTATATTACTGATATTAAAAGCAATCTGTTCCTAAATATAAATACAGGGTATAGCATTCAGCCAAATAATATATCTGTTATATTTTAATAACGACCTTACAAAACTGAACATTTATTGACAGTAAATTATATATCAGAGAGAATCCTTACATCGTCGCATCGCAGCCACATCTCGGTCATGCCGTCGGCGCTGGGCGTCTCCAGCTTGATGGTGTAGCGGGCCTGGGCCACGTTGACTTCGGGGGTGACCTCGGCCCCGCGGAGTGCCACCTCCAGCACGGGGCGTGCGCCCGATCCGGGGGCCGCCTCCTCGCGGCTGCGGTAGCCCAGCAGCGTCAGCTCGCGGCACGTGAACCAGTGGCGCTTAAAAGCGCGGAGGGTGAAGCGCTTCGGTCTGCAAGGTACAACATTATTAATACATTGTGATTATTAGAGCTGATGTTCATGCAAAATCAACTCATCGCCACATATTACAAATGTCTCGGATGTCATTCGGAGAATGCAATGTTTGCATTTTCTCTGAATTCCAAAGAAAACGGTTCAACCACAAACTTGTGAAACTGGGATAAGAAGATTTGTAAAACTGGAATAACTCTGGTTGGTAGGGCATGTAGCAAGGATGGTAGGTGACTAAACACCAAAGAGGTAACTAAAAAGCCCGCAGTGCGAAGGAATGTTAGGAGACCTAAACTTAGGTGGTTTGAGGGCTTGAAGGCCAAAACTGCAACCTTAGGTATAAGGAACCGGAGACTGGCTAAAGTGGAATCATTTGATGATGAGACAGGAGAAAGAGAGAATTAAAAGTTGTTACCTGGCTAACTAAGTAAACATTGCTATTTAAACAACCCAACGCCCTTGAGGTGATTTTTCACAAAAGCGGAGCTATACAAATCATCCAACTATTATTATTATTATAAACAAATTAATATTTCAAACAAAATGTGCCTTGCAAAAAAACGGCGCAGCAAAAGATTATTAGCAATATTGTAAATAATAATCTCATTAGTATGTATTACAACATTCATGGAAACAGAAAAGATTTAACATGAATTGATACAGTAAAAAGGTCACATAAATGGTTTACTGAACACGTGGAATATTGCTAAAAGAGTAAAACACTTGAAAATATTACTTACATACACAGCGAAAAAATTACAGCAACGTGGACACGGAAGCTTTATTTTGATAACGGTGGTAGCTTAAGGGCCAGTTTTATAAATGAACTACCAAGTTTATATTACGTAACAAACCATTTTTTGTTAAAGGAACGTTATCCGTTCGCAACCTTATTTATTTGTCTGGAATAATTGCTATTTGCTTGTCTTCACTTTCACTGCTCGATGAGAAATCCATTTCACAAATGCAAATTATATATTGTCTTTTTAATTAAAATAGGGTTTCAAATAAACAATCGTCGGACAAAATCGGACGGTAGTCCAAATAATAGTTAAAAATGGTATCAAGCGTTACGAAACGGATGATTATAAAACCGGGCCTTAATGGACTAACAAACAGCAGTCAATTGTAAAAAACAGATCGACCCCTCTTACGTAAAGTAACATAATTATAAAGTCGGAAATTTACAGGAGAGTGGTTTAAAGAGGCAGAAGTTCAGGGCAAGTTGATTGTTTTGCACCAAATTTGGAAAATTCATTGTCAATTACGTCAGATTTTCAGTTCAGATTTTGAAATTACGATACTGTACGTAGGAGGGGTCTAGATAATAATATTTGGATGATTTGTATAGCGCCGTTTTTGTAGAGAATCACCTCAAGGGTGATTTTGGAATTAAAATACATTTTCATCGTGCATTATGTGAATATTCATCGGGATAACATGTTACAACAGTTTTGTAGGAAATATGCAAAAAAAAAAAAAGAAGCAGAGTAATAGCTTACGCAGGAAAGCAGTGATGGACCTCACACTCGCTTCACCCAGAGGCCAAATAGAATAAAGAAATATTGTTAGAAGTATTGCCAAAATACATAATGAATAAAACAATAAGTATTACGTGTCAGCATCAGATAAAATGTAGCCAAGTACTCCAATAAGGGAATCTGAACATATTAACATATCATTGAGCTAATTATCAAACTGCATACCTTAAAAATTGGTGAATGTCTTGAATTTACCAACTTTTACATTCTACAATGCGAAAAATTCTCTACAAAAAGGCAGTTTTAGCTACTTTTTGAATTGTGGCATGAATTTGAAAACGAACAAATGATCCGAATATACCATTAATTAATAAAGTAAGGAAAATTATTAATTCACCACTTCTCAGTATGTTCACACGACCACAACAATATAACACATTTAAATAAATCAATTAAGAAAAAATATTCATTTAAATGCGAGGAAACACATTATAAATATAAGTACCTCGCAGAATAGAGAATTTAAATTATTTTCTAACTAAATCGGTTTTACCGGTTATAAATAATTTTAAACACCGTCCAAATTAGAATTGGGTGGGAGTAAATAAAATCACATAAGAAAGTCGTCGCAATGTGGATTAACCACAGTTTTAAAATGGCTTTGAACACGGAAACAGCTGTCACAATAATAAAAAAACTAAAATAGTGGCAGAACTTAATAATAAAATTATTAAATTTGATTTACATTAAATTTCTAAAAATATTATTTTAAGTTCTACAATTTAAACACATAAACAATTGATAAATTAATGAATTTGCAGTTTGATAGTTAAGTCAAAGATATATAGTACCTATTAACGGTCTACGAGATGATAAAAAAAGAAATAAAATAAAAATGGGCTTAATAATGACAGTTTAGAAATATGTACATACTTCAAGAAGCGCAGATTATCACACAAATCTGGCACCCGGGTGATGTCAGCCTGCGGGAGTGGGGGGCCCCCCTCCAGGGCGGCTTGCAGCTGCGCCAGCGCCATCTCCACCTCGTCCTCGCCCCCGTAACCCCCGGCACCTCCGTTGCTGGCCGCGCTCATGTTCAGGGAGTCCACGCCCGAGATCAGGCTGTCCAGGGTATCGTTGCCCGCTGAGGTCTGGAGGTTGATTTGAACCTGAATGGTGAAAAACAAAAGTGCACCTTGATGAAGAACATCTAATTTTGATGATCATGTTAATTTTGAACTGATAGGCCGAAGATCGGCGTTTAACGGTCCGTTACATCATAAAATGGCAAATGTCAAAATATTCAAAATGGCATAGATGTTCTAATTAACGACATTTCAAACAAAACAGCGTGCAGGTTAATAAAATCACCAATTACGGTGGTTTTCCAACCATACGGACAAGTAACCAACCTGTAAGCCAGCAAATACCAGCATCTCCTCCTCAGTGCAGTCGATCTCCTCGTTGAGGATTTGCCAGCGTGCCTGCTGGAAGAGCTGGTTGATGCGCACGGAGTCGGTGCGAGGGTTGAGGTCGTAGAAGGTGTAGAACTTGAAACGGAGACGCAGGCAGTCGCCCTCACGGACGCCCTGCTCCATTATGGACAGCGACGAGTCGAGCCAGCTGGAAGATGAAGAGACACATCAGTAACGCACATGTCAATCTTCAGCTTCAAGTGAGACTATGTTGGGCACGTCGCATGACGAGCAGATGACTCTTGCAAACATCATCCTATAGTTGGGTAACCTTTACATGATATCCATTCTTGTTCGTAACAGGAACGCATGCTTTCAACACCTTCAAAGTAGCCAAAAAATATTTTTAAAAAGTTAATCTCTGGAACCAAATGTAATTCATCTATCTTGAAAGAGGTAAACTTACACTTTCTCTTCTGTTATTTCGACTGACTTCTGACATGGCCCGACTCGAGTATTTGATTCACTCGATCGTGCCACGTCTTCCTTAGACGTCCCCGGCTTCTTCTTCCATTCACATTCGCGTCATATATTCTCTTTACACTCCTTTCTTCATTCATTCGCTCTACATGCCCAAACCAACCTAATATGTGAATATTTACTTTAATATATTCTACTTCTGTAATCTCTGTAATATATTGGTGTATAACTGTTTGATGGAAACATGTAAAATAAATAAAGAGAAACAGGGGAGAGTACACGAAAAGAACTGCCGGTTTCAGATGGATGAGAGTCGCCAAGAATTGACACAACTGGAGACATGAAAAATAAAGAGACCTATGTTCAAAGCTAGACTTCACAAAGAAAGTTCACGAAGGAGTGTAAAACTCCTCGAAGCAAAAGGCTAAAACAATGCCATAACCCAAATCGTTGTACAATAGTGAATCAGCAAACTGCAGACCTCATGAAGCAAAAAAAAAGCATAAAATACCTCGCCCAAAGAGCTAGAGAAGACCACAAATCTCAAGGCCAAATGCTTTAGAACAATGAATCATCAATTAGCGAAACTTGAGGGAGGTCTGTGCCCAAAGCTGAAGGATCAAGAAGAGATGCAGTATAAAAGTGGAGGTTCCTTACCCAACGTTCATGCGTGCCCTCTCGACCAGGGACTTGGGCCTGACGATGGCCTCGCGCGCCTCCCGTCCCGGGTCCGTGGGGGAGTTGGCCAACGAGGTGTCGCACGAGCCGCTGAGCATCTCCAGGGACACGGAGGTGTTGTGTGGCGTGAGGAACCCGTCCGACAGGTCGCCGTTAGAGTGCGCCGAGCCGTTGGTACCATTCATGCCTCGCTTCCACGTTCCATTTTGATGCTGGACAAAGGGACAAGTCATTATTTAGGGATATAAAAAATCATTGTATCAAATCGCATACACCAGACGGTATCCTATCGGGGCGGTTACTGGTTGTCAAGAGATGAATATCACCATTTGTCAAACATGTAAGCATAAGCGCACTTGAAGTGAAATAACACAAAACTGCGCTATATAAATGCTTTGTTATTATTATTATTATTATGTAGAAGGAAGCTAATGGAAGTTGAAAGATAACCTACCCTAACAAAAATAAATAGTTTTTTACTGCATGTGCAACATGCAGCACACAACCAATCTTATTAAATTTCAAACACGTTAAAAAAATAGTGGTTTGAGTTATCGAGTTTATCACGTTCAAAATGAATTTTTATGATTAAAAAACCTTTGTAACTTTTTTTTTATTAAAAAAATTAATTTTAATATGGAATTTTACCATGAATTGACAGTTTCAAAATTAGAAATAATTCATCATGTTACATTGGCATAACTTTCAGGCAGAAGCTGTCAATCCTTTCTTTAATTACAATTAGGATGCTCTAAATATCTCAGGTGAGGGCAAAGCTGTGGATGCAGTCTTCGGTAAACATCGTCAAAGCGCCGCAATAATGAGGGAGTCCAAATAGTTAGTAATTTGTAGCTTGTTCAGACCGTAGCTCATGTTCAGGCTGTTGACAAGCAGAAGTAGTTCAAAGGGCTTCATTATTATAATATTCTTCTTTGTATGTTGTAGGTCATGAGTCATAATGGGATGGTGAGGTCTTTCAGTCAGGCATCGGGAATCACTTGATTCCGAGAAAGTGGCGGAGTAATACTAGAACTTGCTTACAGGTGAGCTGATGGGAGTGGCGGACTGCGACCTGGGCGGGTAGGTGCCGGGGGCGGGCGCACAGAGCAGGGGCGCCCCGCCAGCGTCCAGCGAGCCGCTGCCCGCGCCACTGGCCGCGATGAAGGTGTTGGTGTCGGGGGGCGGCCGCCGCTGCTGCGGGTGCTGCCCGTTGGCGTGCGCACCGTCCTTGTAGTTGTGCTTCAGGTGGGACGCCTCCAGCGGCCGGCAGAGGGACAGCTCCTCGGGGTGTCTGATACCTGCAGTCATAGAAACACAAATATATTATAGGTCCTGACTGTTCCAACATCTGGGAGAAGTTAAACCTTTAGAATGTGAAGACTACAGGAGAATGCATCATAAACACTGTGTTTTACGATCATACTGCGAAACCTCAGGGGGTTGATTATTTAATAACTAAAACCTGAGGAATTACGCAAAATGAGATGGTTTTCATTAACAACAATTCAAAAGAGAGTTAATTTAGGAAAAAAATAAAGACAAACAGAACAATCGCCGTAGTAGGAGGAGAAATGAGAACATTTTAACAAGAGCAGCTGAACAGAAAATATCCAACACTACAAAAGATAATTTAAAGACCTAAAGAAAATAGACAGCTTTGGATGGGTGAGAGCCACCAAAAATCTGAATGCTTTTTGCTTATTGTAGTGAAAGTATGAAAGAGATAGCATGACTCGGCGGTTCATATAAGCGAATACACGGTTGTCTCGTCCTTCTTCATTTCTTAAGATTCACCTTTGCAACATTGCGACCGTTAATTATTATACTCTAACTGCAGACACATCGACTTGTCATTCTACCTCACGAATCCCAGAGATATTGGAGACAACACGCATTGTATCCAGGACGTGTAGTCATCACACTTATGTAAAAAGCTGAACCAAAGAAAACCATCAAGAATGGCCAAAACCGAACATACGCAAAGCTGGCTTATGGAAAAGGAGAACGTAGACATGAGGCCTAACAATACCAACTTTACTGGAAGGATGTGAAGAACAAAGTGATCTGTAATTAATGTGGCGGTTGTACCACCGATGCCTTGTTTGAGAATAAGATATAGCTGATTGAACTCACCAAGCTCCTTGCACAGCGCAATGACGGCATTGAAGGTCTTGACGGAGAAGTCGATCTGGCAGTTGAGGTAGCGCAGGTCAGGCAGCTGGACGCGCAGTGCCTTGTGCATGGGGGTGAAGTGCAGGAGGGAATCTGCAGCCACGCCGCACTGGTCGAGCGTAGCGCGCGTGCGGGACAGCCAGCTGTTGCGCTCGGGCCACCACAGCGCGTGGTCCGACCAGTCCTTCGTGAGAGCTGCAATAAATACAAGGTTATTAGACAACTGCCAACAAACAGACCAGAAACATGATACAGGTTCTCTTCATGAGGTGAAACGCAATATAACACACATCAACGGTATTTTCACCCACACGCTAACCTCACACTCCACAAGAAACAGTATTACTATGACTGTTACCTTGCTTTTGGCAAACAGACTAAAATGTCCTGAAAGAATCTAGCTTTGCTGGGTGGTGCATTTCTGAAAATACCAATTCACGTTGATGAACTCTTTAGATCAGCAATGTTATCAGTTCATCAGCTTTTGGAAGATCGAAGGAAACAAAGCGAAGTTTAGAAACTAACATTTATTGGAGATTGTGCGTTCAGATCATCAGGTCATAAAAGCTCGGGATAAACTCCCCTATGAACAAGACAAATAAAAAGCTAAACGGAATTCAATGTGATTTAAGTGTCGCTAGTCTTGATATTCTCAAAACAATTTCGTGTGTTGATTTATCATTGCTTTTTGATGAAAAAAAAAACAAAGTGCAAGCTCAGCAATGGCTTGAAAAGTGCTACGGGGACTCTGCTGCGTCAAAAACAACCATTTGTCGGTGGTATGCTGAGTTTAAACGTGGTCGTACAGACACTGAAGATGCTGAACGCTCCGGCCGGCCAAATGTGGTTGTTACACCGGAAACCATAAAAAAGTCCACCAAATCGTTTTTGAAAACCGTAAATTAAAATTGCGTGAGATAGCTGACAGCTTAAAGATATCATTCGGCAGTGTGTACGCTATTTTGCATGAACATTTGTCTACGAGGAAGCTATTGTCAAAGTGGGTGCCGCATTTGCTCACGGTGGATCAAAAACGACAACGTGTCGTTGATTCCGAGCGCTGTTTAGAGCTGTTTCGCTGAAATAAACCGGATTTTTTGCGTCGGTATGTGACAATGGACGAAACCTGGATCCATCACTACACTCCGGAGTCAAAGCGATCGTCGGCCGAGTGGACTGCAGTCGGCGAGAAGCGTCCAAAGCGGCCAAAAACGCAAATGTGGGCCGGTAAGGTTATGGCCTCAGTATTTTGGGATATTCATGGAGTTTTGTTCATCCTCGAAAAAGGCAAGACGATCAATAGCGAACGTTACGTTGGCCAATTGATGCGTTTGAAGAACGAAATCGGTGAGAAACGGCTCCAAATGAAGAAGAAAAAGTGCTCTTCCATCAAGACAATGCGCCGTGTCACAAGTCGCTAAAAAAAAAAACGAACGCTTATTTCGAGGCCAAAGATAAATCGTTCTACAAGCAAGGTATTGAAATGGTAGAGAAGCGCTGGACTGATGTGTTGCTCTTCAAGGAGACTATGTTGATGAATAAAGTCGAGTTTTGCCAAAAAAATGTGTTTTCTTAGTTAGTCCCGGGACTCATTGATCCACGCGTTATGTTATTTCTTTTTATATTATATGTTATTTGCAAATGTCCATGTAAAAGCCTGTAATGGGCTCTGAAAATGAAAAATAACTGAGTGAGTTCACACATCTAAGAAGAATGTGCTTGGAATGGAGGCTGAGAACGGAAATAGAACTGTATTGATACTAAACCAATACAGATGATTTATAAATGAACTAATAAAAAATACAAATAACTCCCCCGGTCTGGTATTCTTGCTTCATTGCGTGAATAACATCATCCCATCGGAATTGAGTCAAGTGTCGGCTGGACTAAAATACATTGTTTTGTGCACTGCTCTGTTGGATGTGGCCGATGGCAGAGGAATTCTTATGATATTAATATTCTTATTAGATTACAAAACACTAATCAATTGAAATTAATTGAATATGATGCCACAAAGAGAAGCTTAGATGGTTTGGGCGCGTAGAGCGGATGAACGAAGAAAGAAGTGTAAGGAGAAGCGTATGTGAATGGAAGAAGAAGCCGGAGACGTCCGAGGAAGACACGGCATGAATAAGTAAACCAAATACTTGAGTCGGGTCATGCCAAAAGCCAGAATAACAGAAAAGTGTGTATGGCCTGGTGAAAGACCACTCTTCAGACTTAAAACGTTACTTGAGATGGCTTTTAACCATGTTTGGTGACCAGGTCTGAATAGCCAGGTATTTCCGCACCATCTCTTTCCCCTTCTCCTTCCTCTCCTCCTAACCTTCAGCCTCACAAAATCCCCCAATTGGGGATTCCATAGTCTCAATGGATCCAGCCGTTTGGGAACAGTTTGGGACTCTTGCGCGGTACTCACATAAAAAAATGAGACGATGGGTGAATGTGAATGAAGCAAGGAGTGTGTGCCAAGACTGAATTGT
>JAHDVE020001490.1:0-27754 GCA_022606495.2 Halesus radiatus
AAAAAATGCCAAGTATTGATAATATACCGAGAATTATTCTAATTTTAAAAATACTTAATTTCTTCAAACGATTGGTATTCACTTTGTGGCGTCATTATTAATAAATAAATTTAAGAATATACTTAGTATTCACCACTTATAAATATACAATAGTATATACCATATTTTATACCATATTATATACTGTATTATATACTATATTATATACTATATTATATTTTTTATAATATGTAGATATCAATGTATATTTATAAAGTGATAAATACTAAGCATATTTTTTATTAATTTATTAATTTTAAAAACCTTATAATAGTGTGTAAATTCGGAATTACCGCGTCCTCCTGTTAAATATCAATTGTTCAGTGGACATTTTCACATCTGGCAACTCTACATACCTACTATGTAAATACCCAAAAATTACTAAAGTAGAACCGCGATATATTTTTAAGGTAATTTGAATTTAAGTTTAGAGTTTTTTTCTAGTTCTGTACACTCCCCCGAGGAGATGTTTCATATTTCGCCAAAATATGGCTAATAAAATCAACCAAGTAGGTATTATTATAATGATAATATTTCCTTTAAAATACTCAACAACTTACAAGAATAAACAAGGTTAGGCATGGAAACGAAATTCTACAGATGTGCTCCTGAGACAGGGTTCAGAAACAGGCTGTGAAATGCTTAAAGCTCAAATACTAGTAATTTAATAGCACTAAGTCAAAATGGATAAATCCGGCAAATCCTCTTAGAATCAAAAATATCAATCCACACATAATTGCTTCCTTTTTTTAAGTGCGAATACCGCACAAGAGTCCCAACTGCTTGCCACTATCCGAAGAAAGTGAAATTATAGTACCGATCCCTATTTGAGGTATGTTGTGAGGCCGAAAGGAGTAGGGAGGGGAAGACTATGGGAAATACGAAGATCGTAAAATACCTGGCTATTCAGATTTGATCACCTAATACGTTTAGACCTATTTGAAGCGATGTTTCGATTTTGGGTGGTGGTCTTTCACCGGGGTGATACTGAAATTATAGAATCGCTAATAGTATTCCACCATACAAAGAAGAATACCAGCGCAAAACTGAGAGTATTTACTACTCTAGAACGCCCTGCAAATGTACTATATATTAATAAAACATGAAATAACACATATTAATTCCTTAAAACTTATATGCGAATCCCAATATTTGTAAAAAAACAGTTTCCTTTGGTATCTTAATTATTGTCAATAAGTTTAGTAAGAAACTTTTTACCATATGCCTGCAGCTAACCATAATTCTTGAAGGCAGAGTTTTCATAGATAGAAAGGTCAAGCGGGGGTCGAACAAAAGCCATATTGGTGCGTATTGTCTCACCCAGATGTTTCTGGATTTGTGCAAATGTTCTCGTTTTCTCACACTGTGTTCAATTGACCCAATTAATTAATTTGGAAGAGTGCTACACTTAGAGATGACGCCATTGGAATAGTCATGCTCCTACCGCAGTTAATATTAATTAAAATAACAAGAATTCTTTAATTGAAGCCATAACCGGCGACAATTTTACCGCTATGACATGGATGAGATCACTCTAAGAAATAATCTAAAATACAAAGTGAAGGATTCATAAGATGTGTTACTTACTCATACGCAAATACTAATACGGAAACTTTCTATAGTAGAGTTCCTTTTCACATACATCACATTTTGCATTGTAATTCGATACTCACAGTGCGATTCAAACTAGACCCATCAAACTGCTTGTACTACCCACCATCGATAGACTATTATAATTGACCATCACTTTGTTCTTTCCTAATATCGGATCATATTTTTTACCACAGGTATGGTGGTGAACAGTATTTATAAATATACAACGTATTTGGGTAAGTAATAAATACATGAACATTAATTTTTCTGTTTTAAAATGATTATCTATCTTTGCAAATCGCCTCTAAAAAGCTATGTCACTAAAAGTAAACTATGAATAGTACGTAATCATGTATGAAGACGTAAACTCTTTAATCACAATTATTATCAGATGCAACGTAATTGTCAATGATTGTTGCTGTGTTGCTTTGAAACATCTGTTTACACATTAAAAATAAGACAAAAACAGACTGTTGAAACTCAGGTAAAACAGAATAGCAATAGCTAAATAACTACGACTAGTAATTTTGTTACATTAATAGACTGTTATAATAATATCGGGTGTTCAGTAAAAATTATATATTTATGTTATGGTTGAGATTTTCACGGGTGTAAGATGTAGAATAATTTTCTCGGTTTACCCGCGTAATGAAGTCCTTAGAAGGACTTTTTAACTCCTGACGTTTCGGACAAATCACATTGTCCATCTTCAGAGGCCTTATATCTTGAGTTTTGTTTTGAACTGATCGCTTGCGCGTATCCGTTCAATCCAAATGTCAAAACCTAAGTGATTGCAAATCATTTTAATAGTCTAGGACGCAGCACGCGTGCCGATAAAGGGGTGAGGGTAGGGGTGGGGCCTTTAATAGGCTATTTGCGCGTAGTAACCTGATTCGTTTTATTTAAGGATGTTGAGGGTAATTCTGAAGATGGACAATGTGATTTGTCCGAAACGTCCGGAGTTAAAAAGTCCTTCTAAGGACAACATTACGCGGGTAAACCGTGAAAATTATTCTACATATATATACAATATGTTACCATATTGGCAATAATATATGTTTAGACGACATTTATTTTTGCTGAACATTATCTAACTACTCCAATTGTAAAACAAAATATCTCTTTATTGTTTTGGAGACTAAAGTGGCTGAAAGGGAAGTTCCGACAATGTACCCATATAATAGTATCGTTGACTATATGAGCAACAACTACAAAAAATTAAAGTTTCGGGACCACCTATGTTTGAATGTTTGCTTTACCACCGGCACCACCTCAATTAAGTATATGGAGGTTTATTGCTATAAATAGCCCATAAAAACATACAAAAGTGGGCGGAAATAACTTTCATCACTCTTTATTTATGCAAATAGAAGTTAAGGAGGCACTTTTATTGCATCTGGGCCCAATTATACGTCGGGCATTTGTCCACAGTCAGTGGCGTTACTCGCCGTACCGTGTGCTCACCTGCGGCCTGTCATTCGAAGGGCTCCGGCTCGGCCGAACGGCAAAAATAATCTTCTTAGCTATCCCGCTCTCCATGGCGATCGACGTTATTGCATACATAGATTATTTCTTCTTTTTAAGCTTACACAACACCAGCCATAAATTTTAGCTGATCTTTAAAAGCATATTTTCACAAACTATTGTTTTTTTATTTATTAACTTTTTTTTTCACGTTCCAGAGCGGAAGATACTCTCAGTATCGCCCTGGTGAAAGACCACCATTCAGAATTGAAACGTTGCTTGAAATGGCTTTTAGCCATGTTTGGTGACCAGATCTGAATAGCCGGGTATTCCCCACCTTCCTCTTCCCCTTCTCCTTCCCCTCCCCAATACCTCCAGTTTCACAACATTCCCCAATTGGGAATGCCATAGTCTCAACGGCTCCAGACGATTGGGAGCAGTTGGGACTATTGTGCGGTATTCATATAAAAAAATATATAAAAAAATAGATTTTTTAAATACTTTAAATTTATAATGAAACATAGCCACCTAATCAGCTATTTACAAAGCCAACAATTAAAATAAAACTAGTGTGAAAATATTTTATTTAAAGTACTTAAGTTCGTAAGAATAACGGTTATTAAACAGAAAACCTGATTTTTATCCATTTACTAATAATATATAGTGAGCTGTTAAAGGTTTCAATTTCAACTCAAGTAAAATATATTAACAATTTGAACATATTTTTTTATTTTCATTTCGGTCTGTTGCCGAGATAAGACCCGGTGGTAGTTTTAATTAAACAAATAAAACGGCAAGGAAAACTGACGAATTCTTAAAAATATTATCGTTTTCTCTAGGTGATTCAGGTAAGGTTTTTTTTAATAATAATTTTGCATGAAAACTTTCACGCGTTTTACAGGGGCCCGAAGTTTCTCGGTACACCACTGTGTACAATACTAAATAATTACTCGCAGCGGCCGTTTTGAATTTATGGATCAAGTAATTATTGTTCATAAACATCATAAACATATCATATTGTTTTTATTTTATTTGATACCATCCATCAAACAATCTGATAAAATTGTTAGAATTCTTTGTTTTGGTATTTTTTAATCACCGTGGGTAACAAGGAAGAACCATGCTCATGTTGTTTATGCATTTTAATACTGTTTAAAACCACCATTCTGAATAAAAACGTCGTTTGAAAAGATTTTGGCCGTGTTTGGTGACCAGATCTGAATAGTCTTAGTACTCCCCACCTTCCTCTTCCCATCTCATTCCCCTCTACAATACCTTCAGCCTCAAAACATAGCCCAATTGGGGGTGCTATAGTCTCACTGACTGCAAACGTTTGAGAACAGTTGGGACTCTTGTGTGATATCACATGAGACAAAAAAAAAGTAAAAAAATATTTCCTTAGCTATCATTATATTACATCAATTTTTATGAATTTCTGAGAGCAGTGAAATATGACAATTCCGTTTAGGGAATCTGTGGAAATCGTAAGGCTGAAGTGGAAGAGGGAAAGTAAGGAAGCCGGGATGTATTCAAATCATCAGATCTGATAATTAAACACAGCCATTTCAAACAACGTTTCATTTCTGAATATTGGTGTCGCATCAGGGCGATTCTGAGAGAATCATCCACTATGGAGTTTTGGTAGAAATACCAATAGTATGTCCGTACATTTACATTATGAAAAAGATTTTTTTTTTTCAACCGTATTATGATACCGTGACCTCTAGTTTTGGGTATCATATCTGAAGTAAATCAGCTTACGATTTTACCAAGTAGGTTGCTGAAAAATTAATTACGTGGCAAATGACACAAATATTTTATTTATTTTTTTTTACTTTAACTCCCCACAGGAGTCCCGAGGAAAACAATTTGCCTTAGGGCTTATGTCATCTTCGGGGATGTTGTGTGGAGTTTTTTTTTAAGGAAAGGAATTATAGGAAGTTCTGGGTACGAAAGGTGGGTGGGAATCTAGGGGTCAGTATGTTCAGGAGTGGCGGACGTATGAATCCATCCCTTTTACTGAAGTACAAGGTGATGGGTCGAGAGTCCGGCTAGGGAGGTCAAAGGGTCACCCTCAACCGGTCTCTCCCATTCCAGCCCGCCACGCATCCGCTGCCAAGACCTGGAAAAAGTTCAGCCCGTGAGTGGGCATCCCTGCTAAATCACCAAACATAATGAACCACTTGGTATAACTTATGGCGTTACATAATTATATTATTAAATAAATTCTAAATGTTAAGTTTTTAGAAATAAAACCTCTTGATAAAATTTTATATACGTTGTGATCAAATAAATATGTTAAAAATTAGAGATATATTACAATCAAATTGAATATAGTCAGTTTTGTAAAACTCATATAAAACACAATTGTAAAAAAACACTAAATAAATAACACATTTTTACGTCTATTGAATGTTACCCTTGCCGATCATGTAGATAACGATGCCATGAAATACAGCATATTTATTGGCTACGTCTTTTATCAATCTTCCCCTCGATTATCATCTGGGTAATTTTGTATTGTTCGTTTCTCATAATACAACCAATGTGTTGAAGATTTCTTTTTGTTATAATTAGTATGTTTTCGTACTTTTTGGTCATTCGATGGACATCTAACATTTTTTGAAAATAATAATTGAAATAAAACAAATTTTAAACTTTGCTCCACTTTCATTGTGTAGCGTATAAATGATACGACGGCTAATGTTCTCTCATCTCAAGATTCGTGGGTGAGAATGATGGTGAAGCACAGGGAAGTGGGATGTATTGATTGATACAGTAAATAAAACCCTTGTAAAAGGAAAGAACATAAATTTAATGATTCTATAACCACGTCTATCATGGTTTAGCAAAGAAAAGAGTAAAGAGAAGGATTGATCCCAACACGAAAAGGTTCAAACAATAATTGATGGCTCTCATGGTCCGACTCCTCTCCTCAGCATCATGGAAGGCCTCTCCAGGTCCAGATGCTCACCGATCGTAGTAATCTCCAAAAAGAAGTCTAGGACGACTCTTCTGAAGCGCCATCCGCCATAGCCTCTTCCGTGGGGTCCAGACAATGGAATATGCAGATGCTACCTTATGTCCTTTTTGGTCCGCTCATCACTTCTTCCGAGATTTTCACCACAGCAGCAGGCACGCGCGGTTTGGCTTCATCGCCTCACAATCCGGCCATCGATCAATCAATAAAACAAAAACACACCCACTTCGGGCAAATTTTGTAGACGCCCTCCGACGTCAAACAAAATAGAAAATCAAAAACATAATCTCTCCCAAAAAACACGTCGATCACGACCGCTCCAGTCAGGTTATGTCGCCCGCCATGTTGAGTTGCTCCCTTCCGTCCGCCGTCTCCCATAGACATCCTCTCACCAATCTCTTCCGTAGACAATTATCCCAATCATAGACTCGGGGTCAGTATTTACGTTACAATTCCCCGCTTCCCCGTAAAAATTTTATGCCGCGAAGTGAAGTAAAATTTGACCTAACCTTCCTCTCTACTCTTTTCAATTACAGAAAAACTGAAAACAAAGAAAACAAGTAACAACCAATATAAAACAAAAGTCAAAATTGACAAACAAAATGGTATATCTTAGTATGACAATACACAAAAAAAATCAAGTTGTGATACATTGGTGGTTAAGCATAACCGAAAAGCAAGGAAACACTTCATACTTATAATCCTCAAGCAACTTATAAAATAAATAAAAATAAACAAGTTACATGAACCAAACACTTCCTCACTTTATGAGAGTCAATTTCTCTAGGTTAACACTTGTGAGGTTTGGAGAACTCAAGCTCCCACTTCAAAATTTTCAAAAAATTATTTTTATTATTAATAATACCCTACTTAACTAATCCTCTCTTCCTCTTAACAAAAAAAATTACAATTACCATGCAGTTTCAACAGGGTTTTTTTTTTTTTTTTTTTTATATATGTATCTAAAGAATTAGACACAGTATACCAATATCCATTGGATAGTTTGCGTATTCACCTCCAAAAATTTTCCTCGTCGTATAGTTATAGAACTATTTGGTTGTCATTTAGCCATTGCTAAATAGTATAAAGATGAGGGTTTACATGTTACAATACCTATCTATTCGTGTGGTTTCAAACAAGTACATTTGTCAATATCTATATATATAAACTTGCAAAGTACAATTTCTCTCGAAATTTTACATCTTCCTATCTTTTCAAATTGGTGCTCGATTTTTTTTTAATCAAAAATCGACACTGGTTACACAAAAATACTTGATAAATTTACGCTGGTGTTAGCAGTGTAAAAATAGTATATATTTACTAAACCTATTGGACAAATCAACTTAAAAAATACTTATCAACATATTATAAACAGTGGTATTACTAGATCTAAACTATCTACTAATCATCTTCTCCTGTTCAAGGAGGCTGAAGATGTTTACTCCAAATTGGTAAATATTTGTTTGTTGTGTGCATGCATTAGCAGTACTACACTTGATACTTAATACTAATATTATTACAAAAAAAATCATACTTTCTAAATGTCTATACTATATTCTTTAAGGAAAGAGATACCAACTTACTTTAGACATAATTATAAACTTAGAATATACATTAAACATTATAGTTACTAATTAACAATTAAAACTATTTTATTATCTGTGTGAAAGAAAGTAGCTCAAAATCTCCCAGACAGATTATATTAACTATCCTTTTCGAGTGTGTCGTAGTAATCTCCAAAAATTCTAATTTAACTTTTACTCCGGTGCTCTCCAAAAGCATAATTTTACCTACGGCTAAACAAATTAAATACAAAGAATACCTACTATAAATATATACATATTGTCAGGTAACACACCATCAGACCGGTAACCGATTTAACTTTCATTTAGAGTATTCGGAATTATTAGAAGTAATTAACCGATATACCGTAGCGACAACAATAATATCCGATATATATGTATATATCATGAAAATTCTTAAGTTTAATTTTCGAGGTACACTATTGGTATGTACCTATGTAAAAAAATAATCAAAATTATTATAAAAACAACAAAAAAATCAATCCCCGTTTTTTTTTTTGTTGTTTATTTTGTTAGGGCGCCACTGATCTAAAAGATCAGAGAAACAAATAATATGTTTCTATTCTAGTCTAATGAGGATAAGTGTCAAAAGAAATATCATCAATAAATTAGAATTTGTGTTTATTCTGAGCACCTGTATTGAAGGTACCAAACTCCAGTACATGTGACCACAATAACACCTTTAAAGAAACAAGTGAAGCGACATGAAGGGTTGGTAGTCCCACATGCTACCACACTGGCTTCTTACAAGAAAATTAACCTAATACTTAATCTAAACGAACTATATCCTTAACATGAAAAGTACCTACTACTTTGCCTTGCATATCCGCAAGGGTATAAACTAAGTTAGAGACTTTGGTTTTAACAACATTTTGTACAACCCTCGGAGCTAATTTATGCGAAAAGAAATTGGGTCCACTGGACTGGACAAAATTTTTCCGCCACACAATATCTCCCACCTCATAATTTACCGATTTGCGACGTAAATTATAATGCTTTGCATTCTTTCTATAAGCCTGTAACAAAGCCTCTGAAACTTTTTCATATATAGGAGCCAAGTCCTCTAATTTCTTAGCAAAGTTTTCTCTCGATTCTTCTAGACTTGAGTCCGATACGCCTGTCGAGACATAATTTTTGTGAAAATTACCATTAATGACCTGTTCACGACCGTGCATCAAGAAGAAAGGCGTATAACCTGTTGCAAAATTTACCGAATTATTTAGGGCTGACTGAATATGTGGCAGAAATCTGGACCAATTACGCTGGTCAGACTCGGACAAAATAGACAGTGCTGTACCTATTGTTTGGTTATAGCGTTCGACGACATTGTTTTGAGGTGTGTAAAATGCGTTGTAAAAAGGTGGAGGCACATTATAATCAGACAGTAACTGTTTAAATTCTTTAGATATAAATTGTTTACCGTTGTCGCATACAAATGTTTGTGGAACGCCATGAACAAGAAAAATGTGCTGTTCTACATTTTTTACAATACTTTTTGTGGTAGCATTTCTAAGCGGAAAAATCCAGGTATATTTAGAGAACACATCTACGATTGACAATATATACATAAACCCAGAGTAACTACGTGGCAGTGGACCGACTAAGTCTATAGAAAGCATTTGCATGGGTCTGGTTACAATCTTAGGATTTGAAGAGATGCCCGCTGGCGCAGATGTATTGATTTTATGTGCTTTGCATGTCTTACATCGATTAACAAAATTCTTAACATCCTGGTACATTCCTGGCCAATAAAAATGTAAATGCACCTTTTTGTAAGTTCGAAATACTCCCGGATGGCAAGAAAGATCCGCTTCGTGTTCTTGTTTCAATGTTTCGGTTCGCTTTTCAAAAGGAACAACCAGCTTCCACGCCGTATCTTCACAAAGAGCGAAACGAGTTTTGCTATGCCTAAAGAGATCATTACCCCTAATTTGAAAATTGACAAAACGTTGGGGTGAATTTTTACAGTTTGTAAATAAAGTGTTGTACCATTTATCATTTGTTAAATGAATCGTGGTAGGTATATCCGTTGATGTCACTAATGCTACCTCCATGCGCGACAGTGCGTCCGGTACCGTATTTAGTTTACCTTTTCTATGAACAACGTCGAAAGAAAATTGAGAAAGACGAGTTGACCAACGAACTAAACGACCTGTGGGGTTTGTTAGAGAAACTAACCACTGTAGGCTCGAGTGGTCCGTAATTACAGTAAAGTGTGTTCCTTCAACATACGGTCTGAAATGAGTGACAGAGTCTAGAACCGCAAGTAGCTCGCGCTCCGTAACACCATAATTACGTTCATGAACGTTTAAGCAACGCGAAAAAATAACTTACCGGGTGTTCTTCACCATTAAAATTTTGTGTTAATACACCGCCTATCCCGACTGCGCTAGCATCACAATGTATTACAAATGGTAATTTGAAGTCAGGACAGTTAATAACCGGCGCTGTTGTCAGTGCCTCTTTTAATTGGTTAAACGAATTTTCCGCTGCCTTGGACCATACAAAATTGCTTACTCCTTTCCTTGATCCTGTAAGTTTAGTCAGAGGAGCTGCTATCGTGGAAAAATCTTTAATGAAACGACGATAATAACCGCATAATCCTATGAAAGCCTTTATTTGTTTTGAGTTCTTCGGGATCGGGTAATTTTTAATGCATTCTACTTTAATGGGATCTGTTCTCAGTCCTTCCGAATCTACAATATATCCCAAATACTTTAACTCCTTTTTACAAAATTCGCTCTTTTTTAAGTTTATTGTTAGTCCGGCTTCTTTTAAACGATAGAAAACCTTCTGCAAAAGCTTTAAGTGCGATTCAAAATTTTCCGAAATTAATATTAAATCATCTACATATCCAAATACGTTATCATCAAATTCTGGGCCAAACAGTTTATCAATTAAACGTTGCAATTCACTAGGTGCATTTTTTAGGCCGAAGGGCATACGCGTAAACTCATAAAGACCATACCCCGGAACAACAAATGCCGTTACAGGAGCTGAAGATTCATCTAGAGCAATTTGCCAGAACGCTTTCGAAAGATCTATAGAAGAGATGAAACGCGCACCCCGTAGCTTATCTACAATCCGAGATACATAAGGTAGTGGGTATGAATCTCGCCGAATGACGCCATTAATTTTACGACTGTCTAGGCAGAATCTCGCAGAACCGTCTTTCTTTGTTACCAACAGAACCGGGCTAGACCAAGCCGAACGTGATGGACGCACAACTCCCAAAGCTAACATATCTTTCAATTCAGCTTCTAATAGGCGTTGACGTGCTGGAGACAAAGGATAGTATCGTTGTTTTATCGGTTGACCCGTGGTCTCGATATGATGTTGTACTAGGTGCGTAAGTCCTAATCCGCATTTTTCAAAAGATATGTTTTCAAATTGTCTAATTATTTTTTGCAGCTTACGATTATCTCCGGAAGTAATAAAATTGGCTGCAGTAACTTTTCGAATCTCACCCACCGTATTCTTCAAAGTACTGCTGTCCACCCTTGGGAACAATTGCGGAGCTAATTGGAATTGTTTCCAAAAGTCGACCCCTAAAATAATCGTAGCTGATAGAGAAGGAATTATGAAGAAAATAATTTTTTCCGTTGTTTCCCTATAAGTTACTGGTACTTCTATTGTGCCAATAATATCCTGACGCTTACCATCAGCAGTTGTGACGAATGATTTACAACTAATTATTTTTAATCCTAAATTAACAAAATATTTGTAAGTGTTTCCACCAAAACAACTTACAGAAGCACCGCTGTCAAAAAGACATGAAAAAATTCTATTCGAAATAACAATATTAACATGAGGCCTTGTGTCATTTCTATTGTGTTCCAGAGGCATAGATGCGTCCATCGTTTGCGCTCCTGAACACCTTAGATTGCCAGAAACTTCAGCCGATTTCCCCCCATCTTCGTACGCAAGATGGTGAAAACCGTACTTTAGTTTTTTGAACTATTGTTACGAGAATTGTTGCCTAATTTTCTCTTCCTACAAAAATTCCACGTATGCCCCGGTATATTACAAAAATTGCATTTCAAATCGGCTCTAGTCCCAGGAAAAGAAGAAGAAGGAGATTGATTATTAATTCTCTTATGAAAATAAGCGGTGTTAGTATTTCCCTTATGCGTGTTGTTTATTGCTGGCTTCGCAGTAAACATTTCTAGTTGTTCACAGACAGCAACTAATTTATCAAAGTCGGAAGTGTCACTTGAAGCAAGTACACTTGCATATTTGTTTAATAAACTATGCTTGGCTAGTTTTACTAATTGCATTTCGGATAAATTGTCAACAAGTTTAGAGTTAGCTATTTTTAAATTCGCGACAAAATCTGCTACCGACTCGTCCGATGTTTGTCGCATATTGTACAAGTTACGCGACGCCTGCACTTGTGCATCTTCACGTTCGTAACGCGCTAGTAACAATTGCTGCAGATCTCTCCACGTCAGATTGTCTTTACATATAGAGCGAAACCATGTAGCTGCTTTTCCTTCCAGCAAATCACCAAATCCGAGGACAACATCCTCTATTTTTGTTCTCCTGCTTCTACACAATTCTTCTATCTTATACAAGAAATCTCTGACGTCAGAGGTTCCGTCATATTTCAAATCCCATTTGTAAACTCCTATCTCGCCACTTGTTGAATAATAATAATTATTTGTTATATTCGTAACCTGAGATTCCGTGGGTTTATTATTTGAACCTAAAACTTCTTTAAGAGACGCGTTAAATTTACGTGCTTGTGCCCGCATTTCCGCAAGAGTCGCCTCCGGAACGATTTCTTTTTCCTCTAAAATAGTGGACAATTCCTCTTTCGAATAACTGTTAATGTTGTTAATCTCCATTGTAAACAGAATTAAATTACTTATTTATAAATTATCCGAGACGCAAACAATCGTGTACACGCAACACCATCTATTGTCAAAATCATGAATCATTTTAATTTCATTTATTTAAATTTATTTGCATTAGTTTTAGTTACCGACGCCAGGAAATGCCTGTGTCGCAAAAATAATTACCGTTTCTTTCAAGAATAACAATGTCACAAATATGCCAAAAATTACGACAATTAATATTTACCAACCTTCTAATGGCGTGATCGCTGACCTCATGTATGCACACATATACATAAACAATATTATGATATAATTAATAATATTTCTGTATCAATCCATACATCACACCACACGAACTTCACCCATCAATTCCCGAGTCCGTGTCCATAATATCTTAAATATTATTCACAAAAAACGTTGAGGCGCCATAATGTAGCGTAAAAATGATACGACGGCTAATGTTCTCTCATCTCAAGATTCGTGGGTGAGAATGATGGTGAAGCACAGGGAAGTGGGATGTATTGATTGATACAGTAAATAAAACCCTTGTAAAAGGAAAGAACATAAATTTAATGATTCTATAACCACGTCTATCATGGTTTAGCAAAGAAAAGAGTAAAGAGAAGGATTGATCCCAACACGAAAAGGTTCAAACAATAATTGATGGCTCTCATGGTCCGACTCCTCTCCTCAGCATCATGGAAGGCCTCTCCAGGTCCAGATGCTCACCGATCGTAGTAATCTCCAAAAAGAAGTCTAGGACGACTCTTCTGAAGCGCCATCCGCCATAGCCTCTTCCGTGGGGTCCAGACAATGGAATATGCAGATGCTACCTTATGTCCTTTTTGGTCCGCTCATCACTTCTTCCGAGATTTTCACCACAGCAGCAGGCACGCGCGGTTTGGCTTCATCGCCTCACAATCCGGCCATCGATCAATCAATAAAACAAAAAACACACCCACTTCGGGCAAATTCAGTAGACGCCCTCCGACGTCAAACAAAATAGAAAATCAAAAAACATAATCTCTCCCAACAAACACACGTCGATCACGACCGCTCCAGTCAGGTTATGTCGCCCGCCATGTTGAGTTGCTCCCTTCCGTCTGCCGTCTCCCATAGACATCCTCTCACCAATCTCTTCCGTAGACAATTATCCCAATCATAGACTCGGGGTCAGTATTTACGTTACAATTGGTAGACTGTAGGTACTGATTCCTGTCACGGCTATCTCCAGACTGGTAAAATTTGTAACTTCTTGGCATTTAATTGTAGATATTTATTAATTTAGAATCACAAAATATCATTACTATGGCAACAACAAGCTACTCACTTTGTCTATGAAATATGTTCTTCACATTAAAATGTTTTCACATATTCGCGTTTGACAGTTAGTTTCAAGGAAACGTGGCGAAACATCATAAAGCATTTTTAAAGTTTTTTTTTTTTTAATTTGTGATTTCTGTTTTGGTTTTATTTATCATATATATCATAAAATTCCAGAAATACAAAAAAGTATCGTCTTTTCATGACTCCATCCTCCTTGCAAAGCGTTAAATAAAAAAACAAGTTTAAAAATAAAAATATCTTAGAATATGACGTAGAATCATCTTCCTTCGAAAGTACCAATAATTTCTGAACACCGTTTGGTTAATGTAAAATATATGCTCTTGGCCATTGTGTTTTTAAAAACTTACTTTGATTTTCCTGTGAGCCATTTTTGTATTGTCATTTAAAACCTCATAATCGATGCCTTCAATTTTTCTCTGCTTTTAAATGTCAGACTATACTTTCGCCAGTGTATTTATACATTTTTGAGGTCAGGGGTGGATAACAATGAGTCTGTACAAAGTTATATAAGTATTAATAGATGCAGTTTCTCCATGGTACGTGCTATTGCCACCCGTAATACTAACTGTTTATTTTTCAGCAGCGTATAAGCATAGGAACTGGTAAGGGGTAAGTTTCCTCACATAGGGGTAGGTAGGAGGTAGTGGGGGGGGTTAGTACACAGCCACACGCACCGGAGACCCGAGGCTTTGTCAACCCGCCAAACTACCCTCTTACAATATACACGAGGGTTGAACTATTCCCAAAGCATTATTGTCATGTGCATATTAGAGGTGAGTAAAAAAACGTAAAACCGTTTTTATGAAAGCGTTTAAGTTAGGAAACGGTTGCAACCGTTTCGAGGATTTTAGAAAAACCGTTTTAAAAAATCTGTAACTACGTCTGCAATAAACCCGCGCGAAATGATTCCAGTAGAGGATACTTCGCTTGAGAATTACGCACGAAACATTTAAAACAGCTCCCTGCAACATTTACTAAACTCGTAACCGTCGTAAACCGTTGAAAACGAACGCTTTCGCGTGAAACGCTTTTTCCCGACACCCCGTTTCTGACCGTTGCGGCAAAACGCTTTAAAAAATGTAACGCCATCCCGCAACGCCCGCTCGCAACGCTAAACGCGAAATGCCGTAACCCGTTACAAATAACGCTTTCTTGTAAAACGCTTTCTCGTGAAACGCTTATTCGAAAAACGGCTTCGAAAAACGGCTTCAAAAAAATTAAACGCCCGACCGCAACGCCATGCGATATTTGACCCGTTGCAAACAAACGCTTTCGCCGCATCGTTCACCGCGAAATGTTGTAGTTTAATAATCACGATAGAATGGTTTCCAACGTTTTCGAGTTTGGGAGCTACTTTTTACCTTAATTTTTCGTGGACATCAACTTCTAAAAATAATTTTATAATGATTTTAGCTGTTTTTTTTGTAGTTTTAGTATTTCAGAACTGCAGATAAGTACGAATCTAGCAAAATCAATTTGTCCTACAACCATGGTATTATTTTTATCTTTCATGTTTATGAATTTAAATTATGGGAATGATAACTATTTTCTCCGTAATTTTTAAGATTAAGAAAGGACTCTTAGATGTTTTGGGCACGTTGAGCGGATGACCGAAGAGAGATATAAAGAGCATATATGACGTGGAAGATAATGGTATAAGAAGTCGGGGACACCCGAAGAATATATGACATAATCAAGTGAATCAAATACATACTGGAGTCGGTTATAATACGATATATGAATGTGAATGAAGCAAGAAGTCTATACCGAGACAGAGTTGTGTGGCGGTCTATCCTCTCTGCCTATCCCTACTGTGCAAAAGCATGATGGTTAATTAGTTCTCGTAGTAATAAATGCCGTATATTCGCGTATACTATCAGCAGGGGTATCTCGACTTGAAAGAAGAATGTAAAGTGTTTTTTAGACTAGAAGGAAAAAATAATATGTAATGATTGTAATGTACAGAAACGGCAGACCTACTAGTGATAAAAAAATATATATTCTCAAGCAAACACGGTTCCTTTTGATGCGATCTCTTTTCCTTTCGTGGGTACGTACTTCATCGAGTGCAATCCATCTCTGAAGTAAAAAGAGAGTGTTCATGAAATACAATATAATGAACCACCACCAGCTAATGTTAGTAACATAGAAAAAAGGTTAAACTATTTACCGTAGTGAATTGTGACTCATTAAGCAAAACGTTCTAATTTTTACTATTCGCCTTTACTTAATCTGGCTAGGTAATTCAAATCCGAATGTTTACAAAAAAGCCGACAGATCTGTTTATGGCTTGTCTCAAGTAAGTA
This sequence comes from Halesus radiatus, assembly GCA_022606495.2. NCBI lineage: Eukaryota > Metazoa > Arthropoda > Insecta > Trichoptera > Limnephilidae > Halesus > Halesus radiatus. Next base: position 16,151 of record JAHDVE020001490.1, read on the forward strand.
ATAATAATAAAATGTGGCAGATAATCAATATTATCTTTCCAAAAAGGGCCCAAGCATTTTGGTAATATCAAATATGGCACCGACAAAATAAAAATCTTTGATTGTTCAGTGCCACATTTTAGGTGACATCGGAATACGCAAGATTGATTATTATTGTTTCGATTTTTAGATCATTCTGGAAGATTCCTTTTTCAATCCATACATGCAGTCATAAAGTATATTATTTGGGGAGATTTAATATTTGAGCATTTTGTCAGTTTAGTATGGGAAACATTGTCTTAACGCGAACATTGACAAGTGCCGTCGTTCCTCGTTCAGTTTTATAATTTGTTGTTATTATTATATCAAGACTATTTTACCTACTTCTATGATGTCGTCGCATAAACGCAGAAAGGTTAGTGTTCTATGGACACATTTCGAAACTGTTGGGGATGATTTGGCCTCGTGTAATATATGTAAGACGCGCATTTCATTTAAATCTACTGTGTCTAATTTGAAAATGCACCTAAAGAGAAAACATCCCCTAGTATATTTAACTTTGTTCAATTCGGAAATCTCCCGTCGGCAAAATGTGATTCTTCCCTGGCTAGAGTGACTAGTCAAACTATAACCGAAAGTGATCAAACAAGTGTGAGTGTGAGTGCTTCTGAATTATCAGCTCAGTCAGTTGAAAAAACACAGGTCATAGCCAGCACTTCAGGTTTTTCTCTTGGAAAAAAGACACAGCAAAATATTATGTCTTTTATTCCAAAAAACATTAGTTCGCGGGAGAAAAAACAAATTGACGATTTGGTTATGGGCCTCTTTATAGAAGATCTTCAACCCTTCAGCATGGTTGAAGATAGTGGTTTCGTCAAATTGATGGCTGGTGTAATTCCATCATACACTTTACCCAGCAGAAAATACGTGTCAAATAATTTGTTGTCATTGCATTACGATAAATGTGTTATTAAAGTTGTAGACTTGTTAAAAACTGAGGCAACGAGTGTTTGTTTAACTACAGATCTTTGGTCTTCTTCCACGACCGAGAGTTACATGGCTATAACGGCACACTTTTTTACAAAAAAATTTGAACTTCAAACCGTTTTACTGGGTTGTGCCTCTTTTAGCGGGCCCCACACAAGTGTAGAGTTGGCTAAAGAATTAAAAAGGATCGTGGAAAAGTGGGAGTTAGGTGGAAAGGTGCTAGTTGTTGTGTCCGATAATGCATCTAACATCAAGGGTGCTATAAATGACATTCTCAAGTGGAAACACTTTGGCTGTTATGCACATAAAATAAACTTAATCGTTCAAGATGCGTTAAAAATTGTTTCAGATACAACCAATAAATTTAAAACAATCGTTAGACATTTCAAAAAAAGTAACCTGTCTACTGAAAAATTATTAAAATATCAATTAAATTCGGGAGTTGTACAACCAAAGAAGTTACTGCAAGAAGTTCCGACACGATGGAATTCAACATATTATATGTTAAAACGCTTATCGGAGCTTCAAGAACCTGTACAATGTACGATAGCGGTAATTAACAAAAATCTACCGTGTCTTGCACCTGAAGATTGGAAACTGTGCAAGCAATTAATCGAGATTTTGGAACCGTTTGAGCAGGTTACGAAAAACATCAGCGGGGAAAAATACATGACTGGCAGTCTTGTTATTGTTTTAACATCGGGCCTATTGAAAGTTTGTGAAATTTTATCGAAAGAAATTTTAGGTGCACAAGCAAAACAAGTCGTGGCAAAATTAATATTAGGAATAAATGATAGATTCAACGACATTGATCAAAATGAATCCTTAGCATTGTGCACATTATTGGATCCGAGATTCAAAGCGCGTGCATTTAAAAGAACGTCAGCGGCTGAGAATGCTAAGATGAAAGCTATCGATTTAGTCATTGAACTCTTAGATGCAGAAGCGGGAGAAGTTAAGATAATACCACAATGTGTTAATATTACCCCCACAAAACGTCCCGAACTATCAATTCTATTTGATTTTGATACCGATTGTGAACACCATAGCATCGCCAGTTCCTCGTATTCCAGAGCATCACGAGAAGTGATAATGTTTTTGGAAGAGCCCCTATTGCCACGACAAAATAACCCATTAGAATGGTGGAGACAAAATCAATATGTGTACCCCAATCTATCCAAAATATTCCGCAACAAATGTAACTTCTTGGCGACGTCAGTTCCCTGTGAGCGAATGTTTTCAAAGACAGGATTAATTTTAAGTGACAGAAGAACAAGATTAAAATCTAAAAAAGTCGAGCAACTGATGTTCTTGAATATTAATAAATTTTGAATCTTTTAAAACTCATAAAAATATTTAACCCAAAAATAAAGTGATGTAATAATAATATAAATGAATGCTGTAGTACTAATATTGAATCTCAGTTGGCCGTTATTAATTGAAGTATATAATATTATCAGAGTGTGTGCATACTTTTGTGGCCTTATTTGTGATTGACTTTATTTTAAATTATCGCTAAAGTTGACCCCAACCCCGTCCTCACATTTTGGTAAGTTTATGTGTATATTTTTAATAGGAAGCCATGATGCCTATGATTTATAGTATCTAAACAACCTACATATATTACTTTTTATCATTCAACGTAATTATAACAGACGATAACTTTTATTTAGTTTATATTTATGTATATGAAAAAAAAATTACGTTATTTTTAAACGGTTTCTAGAAACCGTTTATTTTGAGAAACCGAAACGGTTTCGGTTATTTTGAAAATTAAACTGAAACGCCCACCTCTAGTGCATATCAGAGTAATTCAATTTCTACAGTGGATTCATTACTTTACTTGAATTAACATAGTGCAGCTATTGTGGAGAACGTAATTTATTTTTGCATTACGCAGGTTTTAATAAATACTTCATGATGTGTGTGATATAATATAACACGTTTTGGAACAAGCATAAAAAAAAGGAATACTTTTTAATAACAATATGGGAGAGGGTATGGGTGCCACCACCCGGGAACCATTAATTGAATAACCAACACTTCTAGCATAGGTCACACCAAGTGGTTCGCTACGGCAGGTGACTAAGCAGGGATGCCTAGATTCACGGGGTGAGGTTTGTCCAGGTCCAAGCGGGGGATGCGTCTGCCCAACAACTGCGTGGCGGGCCGGATCAGGAGAGGCAGGTTAAGGGAGACACCTTGACCTCTCCAGCCGGACTTTCTCGAACCATCGCCTTGCAATGAAAGGGATGGATTAATACATCTGTCACTCCTGGACGCACTGATCCCTAGATTTCTACCCACTATTTATACATTTTCCATCTCAAAACTTAATCTCCTTTATTTTTTCAATTTTCAATAATAGGCCTTGAGGATTTTTTTTCCTTGTTGAGTTAATGTGAAAAAAATACAATAGTAATTTATTTTAGAATTTGAATTAAATTTTTACGCATACCCTCACCATGGAACCCCTTTTCCGAAAACGGTAGATCTGAATATTTCAATTAATATATGTGTATATTAATTGTAATATAATACGTTTTTTTATTTCTTACTTAAGCTGTTGTATTAAAATTAATCATTTAAAATAGACACTGTTTTTCCGATGATGTTTCGATGGGTAGATAGGTATGTCCCTAATCAAACTAATCGATAAAGGTATCTGAGAAAAAATAATCACTTGATTACATAAAAAAAAGGAATTGTATATTTCCTTTAAAACATTTTTTAAAACAAACTTCTTTGCCTAATTAAACAAAAATTGTGCTTTTTGCGACGTCTGAATCCGGAGCTTAGAATCTTAACCTCATAGCCACGGAGATCATCAATATTGTTATTGTTAAAATACATTCATGCTTTCTTTACTTTTAAATACGTTACTATTTCTGAGCCTGAAATATTGAACTACAATGCACTTGCAAGCGAAACCTTTCATCAAACGTTAGAAAAACCTCTTGCGACTTGTTTGGATGTGTGCTATTGCAAATATTGTGCTTGCACTCGTCCGCATTTTCCACCATTAGTGCCAAGTGCCCTACAATAGCGGTTATGTTTTCATAAAAGTTCAGTACGCACTAGCTCTGCTGGTGTTGTCAGCAGTCATAGGAAACCACTCACTCTGGGGACTCTCGGGTGGTGGCGTGGCGGGTGAAACAAAGGAAAAATGCTTCAGGGGGTTTTGTTACGATATGATTGCTTTTAAACGTGTTTGCCTTGGCATTTCTGTGATAATAGTTTTGACAGTTTTGGGGACAATTTAATAGATATAAAACTGATAAAAGATATCAGTTTTTTTCTTTAATATTAACCCGGCGAAGCATCCCGGCTCAACGACCCTTCTTACCATTTTGCTATGTAGTATTTATTTTAAATTAGGTTATGTTCAAATACATAAAATACGTATTACGTTTTTATTTTTAAATTGTGAAGTATTTTATACCATGTTGATTGACACCGTGAAGCTATCCGAAACGTTGGCTCAAAAGGGAAAAAAGGGCAACACGGGTTATTGCCCCAAAAATCTGCAAAATACTTTGGACAAGGGAATCGTAAATTGTATTAATTTCATTTCATTGCCGACAACCCGGGTGTTCTTGGGCATATAATTTGATAAGGATACATTTACTTTACCTCTCACTGGACGATGTCTGTGTTTTGAGGCGGGTAACAATAATTATATAGAATTATGTAGAAAAATGCTTAAAAGTACATATGAAAATACATAAAAATACATATATTAAATTAAAAACAGAATGTATGCAACGTATCTAAATAAAAATAAATTAAAGTAGATAAAATTACTTTAGTTGATTTAAAAAAAAAAATACGTATTTACGTTTTCGTAAAAAGCATTTACTTTGTGGCTAGCCATAATTATACTATTAAAACATTAAAAAAATTTAAACCACTGTAATTTAATATTATGATCTACCGTTTCTGACGTACCATTCCTTTGTTAAGTCTACATTAAAACTAACATATTATACAAAAGAATGAAAGATATGCATTAATATTTAGGTGTTGGAGTTGGAGTGGGAGTAACACCGTAATAATAAAGTGAAAAAATTGATTATTTAGAAGAATTTACATTAGAAATTCCTAAATATTATTTCTAGTTTTATGTTAGTTTTAATATAGTTCTGACAAAGGTATGGTACTATATATATTCTTAATATCAAATCAGATGAAAAGTAGGTAACTACTCGAGAAGAGCGAATAATATCTCCGAGTAGGACAAGCACCCTTCTTGTGACAAATTGTTTTATTGATATGTAAATTTAATTGGCAGACAAAATTTTAGCATTAATTTTTTAAACTTAAATATTTCTATTGTTAATAATTTTTTTTTTTTTTTTTTTTTTTTTTTTTTTTTTTTTTTTTTTTTTTTTTTTTTTTTTTTTTATAATATTAATTATATACAGTGGGAACTTATACCCGCTAAGCCACTGCAAGTAGCTTGTCACAGGAGTTTATTTCAACAATATAATATAATACAACAATAAATTACAATCATCATACAAATGTAGGGCAAAAATTATTATATTTAGGCGCATGCATCTTGTGCTGTACATAAGTTGAGAAAAAAAAACTTAAAGAGAAAAAATAATGGTAAAAGCATTACAGATTTGTTATTGAGATACTAGAGTCCAATCTTATAACACCGATTTAAATAATATTATAAAAATGTCAATATCATAAAAATATCAAAATTATAAAAGTACCAATATTATAAAAGTATCAATATTATAAAAATATCAATATTATAAAAACATCAATACTTTTAAAAAATATCAACATTATAAAAACATTCATATTACAAAAATATAACTATTACGTAAATATCAGAAATATCAAAGTATCTGTAAGTATTAAATAGATTAAGAAATAAAAATTTAAAAGATATATACATAAAACAGCAGTACAGGTTGGTTACAATGAGGATAGACTTAAATATAATAGTAACACCGTAACAGTAAGTACACCAGATATCTAGGAGCTTTACAACCATGGAGACCGTCATATTTGTTACCATCAATACACAAGGTTACTTTCCAAAAGCCAACACTTTAACATCAGTGAGAATTTCATCATAGGACAATTGTTTTTAAATTCGTACGGCAATTTGTTAAATATAAATGGTACAATGTATTCAAGGGTTCGTTGACTATATTTATTTTGAAATATTGGCACTATCATTCCTATATTTTGTGTGAAACGTGTATTGTGTACATGATCCACCACTGCCTTATACGGACTTTCAGATATATGTTGCAGTAGAATTTTATGCCACAAAATACCACGAACAGGTAATACATTAATTGATTTGTACATGATATCAATGTCTCGCCTTTGGTTAAAAACTGTTTACTTACTAACAATTTTACCATGGCGTTTTGAATCAGCTGTAAATGTTTTATGTTGGTCTTACAGGAGTGTCCCCAAGAAGTTATACCATACCTTATAGTCGATTCTGCTAGAGACAAATAAATTAGTTTCATAGTTTTTATAGGCACGTATAATTTTATCTTGTGGAGTCTTCCTACAATGGCTCGAAGTCGCTTACAGAGGTTGAAAATTTGTACGTCCCATTTCATATTACAATCCACCGTAACACCTAGATACACGTACTGAAATAAATATGAATTTGATATATATCGTAAAGATACTTATGCAACCAAAAATTCAAATACTATCCAACCAGCTTTTTATACTAATAATAAATTTAAAAAATATATTTTTAATAACGAAGATAAAGATAATATTTTAAATAAATCAGGGGTATATAAATTAATTTGTAACGATTGAAACTATTTGTATATAGGAAAAACTTCTACAAATTCCAGAATTAGAGTTAAGGAATACCTAAGGTGTTTAAGTTATTAGTATTCTAAATTTGAAAATCATTTACTAGAAACCAATAATTCAATTGACATAAATAAAGGTTTAAAAGTTTTACGTACAAATACAACCGGCTTACAATTAGAAAAATATTTATAAAAATATATTTAGAAATCATAAAAAGCGTTATTAATGATTAAATTTAATAAATTATCAATTTTTTTTTAAAAAGCTGTTCTGTTGAATTTATTTTCATATTAATATTAATAACAATAGTAATTTCTTTTTAAATGTTTAATATTTTTTTTTTATTCAATCTTTTATAATAATTTTGTATAAACATTTTGAGCAATTACTAACCGTCTCTAATCAATTTTTGTTTATATTTATGATTTGTCTATTCTTACATTATTGTGTTCTTATTTTTAGCATTTGTCTTTACTTGAAATTACGTTTTAGTATTCATATATTCCTGATGATGAAAGCATCACTTTCGAAACATGTAGATATCAATGTATATTTGTGAAGTGGTAAATAACTATGCACATATATTTTAATTCATTTATTAATAATGACGCCACAAAGTGAATACGTTTAAAGAAATTATTGTTAATAAAAATTCAAAACAAGCACATCATAACAATACAAAAAAGGAATATATTTTCCCAGTTTGTTGTGTTTTCTATGTATAAATACAAAATATGTCTTATGTTTTGACGCACGTACCAAAAGCATTTATTAGTTCTACAAAGTTGTAGGAACGTGACTTCTCTGCAATACGCTCAGATAACACTGAGTACCCTGCACCACAACCAATATGTCATGCGACTCATTTCAGAAACCCAGCCAGCACAGCACTAGTGTATTTTATTATTAAATTCATTACCACCCATCTCAGAATCAACTTAAGTAAACGGATCTTGTAAACGTTTTACGATTCTATCGAGTATCTAAATATAAAATATGTCTTATGTTTTGACGCACGTACCAAAAGCATTTATTAGTTCTACAAAGTTGTAGGAACGTGACTTCTCTGCAATACGCTCAGATAACACTGAGTACCCTGCACCACAACCAATATGTCATGCGACTCATTTCAGAAACCCAGCCAGCACAGCACTAGTGTATTTTATTATTAAATTCATTACCACCCATCTCAGAATCAACTTAAGTAAACGGATCTTGTAAACGTTTTACGATTCTATCGAGTATCTAAATCTAAAAATATGTCTTATGTTTTGACGCACGTACCAAAAGCATTTATTAGTTCTACAAAGTTGTAGGAACGTGACTTCTCTGCAATACGCTCAGATAACACTGAGTACCCTGCACCACAACCAATATGTCATGCGACTCATTTCAGAAACCCAGCCAGCACAGCACTAGTGTATTTTATTATTAAATTCATTACCACCCATCTCAGAATCAACTTAAGTAAACGGATCTTGTAAACGTTTTACGATTCTATCGAGTATCTAAATATAAAATATGTCTTATGTTTTGACGCACGTACCAAAAGCATTTATTAGTTCTACAAAGTTGTAGGAACGTGACTTCTCTGCAATACGCTCAGATAACACTGAGTACCCTGCACCACAACCAATATGTCATGCGACTCATTTCAGAAACCCAGCCAGCACAGCACTAGTGTATTTTATTATTAAATTCATTACCAACCATCTCAGAATCAACTTAAGTAAACGGATCTTGTAAACGTTTTACGATTCTATCGAGTATCTAAATATAAAATATGTCTTATGTTTTGACGCACGTACCAAAAGCATTTATTAGTTCTACAAAGTTGTAGGAACGTGACTTCTCTGCAATACGCTCAGATAACACTGAGTACCCTGCACCACAACCAATATGTCATGCGACTCATTTCAGAAACCCAGCCAGCACAGCACTAGTGTATTTTATTATTAAATTCATTACCACCCATCTCAGAATCAACTTAAGTAAACGGATCTTGTAAACGTTTTACGATTCTATCGAGTATCTAAATCTAAAGGATTTAAAAAAAAAAACATAAATTAGGTGTGTTACTCTAACACATGTATATTTTTTAATCGATTTTCCCATGGAAGAAGAGCTTTCCACTTGGATTTAAAGGGAAGCCCGTGTGCCTTTGACTTAGCACCATTTGGGAGCCAATGAATATACAGCGTTTGTCTCTCTTACACTGTTTGCATTGTATATCGTCATTCCATTTGATCGAAATGAAATGATGGTGAAATATTATTTGTTTTAGAAATCGGGTCGAGACAATAAAATACAATCTAAAGCGAAAGCTGTTGTTCTCTCCTTCTAAGACATATGTCTACCAATAAGAAATAGGGAGTTTTATGCATAGATTTCTCGGAGAACTGTCTGAAATAAGTTAGCCGTTATATAGTATTTAGCCAATATGAATTTGAATTTAAAGTATGTAAATCAATAGAAAAATTTAACTAGTTGTGAGCGTCGCTACTGTCGATACAGTGCAAGAAAGCGGTCCGTTCATACGCTGGCATCTGTTTTGGACGCCCGCGCAGGTAAGTTTGTAAACTTTAATCCACTTTTAAATACATGAAAATAATCTAAATTCCTCAACAAAACGAAGAAAATAATTCTTGATGGTCTGGAGACTACAGATATGGGTTCCTAGTCATGCTCATTAAAATGGTCCGTTAGAATTGAGTATTACGAGCTGTCCAAAAAATCTGAAGTTGAGCATCGATAATTTTCTGAGCATTCTGTCAGTCAATTCCCTTTCAACTTTGAAAGCACTGATCTGTTCGAACTATCAAAATATGCTGGAACGTTCCACGTTCAGTATCCAACCGATGTTTGCTCTCAAGATAGAATTCCTATAAAGATAAGTTTCTTTAACCGGTTGATTTATAAAACTACACCGAAGTATTTCGGTTCTCGCTAGTCACCCAATGTGACTGATGCAGGAATTTGTTTTCATTCTTGTTTTCAATTTATTTATCTCGTGTCAAGAGAACATTTCACACAACACTTTGTGATCTTTGGGAGGATCCAAGAATATACGCGTTATTGGATATGCAACTGAAATCCACTTCAGTGTTTGGGAATCGGTGAATTCAAAGAGCATAGATATAATTAAACATATGATTATTACTGAGCAATACAGACAAGAAATCATTCAGGTCCACATCGTCCCTCTGCAGCAAAAAGACATAAAAACTTTATTCGGATATATTCACAATGAACAATTTTTTTTATATTCTCAATTTTGTTTTAGCTGTGGGGTCATAGAGTTTTTTTTTGTGCATCGCATGTTTATTATTATTTTTTTTATATTTAGTATTAGTAATGTTTAAGTAAATAATATTTTTCCAAGTGAAAATAAAAGAAAAAATAATGTTTTTTGCTGGTTCTAAATATACGAAAATTAAATAATAAGGGCAACAACGACCAGCAGAGATCTGGTGATTTTTTTGCTGAAGTGACAATATTGAAAGGGGTCCATTTTGACCAATATGTAATGGCGACTTTTGCTGCAGGTGGACGATAATATTACTCATAAAATATTGAACTGTTCTTATTGTATAATTAAAAAGCTCACTGCATATTTTTAATGATAAAAAAAACTGTAGCTAACGGTCATAATTGTTGTCACCCTAGAAGTTGTCATCGGCTAGAAAAAGACGCCACGAACTTTTTCACTCTCTATAAGGGTGACAAGGCATTATGCGTCATAAATAGCATTGAGATCGCGTTACATACTTTTCAAAAAATTAGTGGATGGACGACAAATGGAGGTTAAGGAGATAAGAGGCGAGAAAACGGATGAAAAAAAAATTAAGGATGGAATAAGAAAACATGGCACAATAAGGTGTATGTGAGAAACAAGATAAAATTTTGTGTCGAAGGCAGAAACTAAATATGCGAATTTGACGCATATTAGAATGTTGTCTTCTATCGAGACATACAATGTACACGTGCGCGATGGTCATCATTTGTGTTAGTATCGAAAAAGTCGTGCCTTTCGGTACAAATCACAAATGTAGCAATCAGTGCCATCTGTTGATATTTAAATTAATTATTACAACTTTACCGTCGAAATACTAGTCATATATATGTTGGCTTTATTTCATGCAATCGTGGGGTCAAAAAAATATTGAAAAATGATCTATCCAGTAATTTATTGGCTAGGTAATCCTAATAAACATCGTCGAAAGCCAGCAACCATTATTAAGGAATACTTATCACGTCTGTAGTAAGTTTATATCAATTAATTAGCTGGTTTTACTACAGACTAAGTTGATTAAAAAAAACTCTGTGCACGTCACTGACATCCATATAAGTACCTAAATGGAGAATACGTAAGACTTATGCCACGACCACACGATAGCCCAAATTTCAACTCGAACGTTTGGGCGATTGTGTAGGGGGTAGTTTGCGCTCGTTGGGCCAACGTTGGCTCGAGTTCGGCGAGTTGGCCCAAGATCGCTCAGGTGGCGAACTAGTTGGTCCAACCTTCAAACTAGTTGACCAAACTCGCACGAACCGGCTTCCACACATTGGCCGTTCAGTATGAGTTCGGCAGATGATCTCAACGGACGTGCTCCGCGAAGAATAAAACATGACTGAACTATGTTTATAATGATGAAAAAAGACTCAAATATGCAACTCACCTCAAAATAAATCCTCAAATATGTATTATGCATATTATGCAAATAATAATAATATTTGGATAATTTGTATTGAGCAGTTTTCATGAAAAATCACTTCAATAGCGAAATGCATGTAATTCGATGTATAATCGTGGCTAGTTGTAATTTTTTT